>DWHK01000539.1:0-13586 GCA_018247855.1 Graphium androcles | reverse complement strand
CTTTTAGGCTGCGTGCTATATCTTTTAATGTTCTTTCTACCGCACATAGTATAGTATTTACAAAATACTTACGCTTCCAACTTTACATTCATTCCTACCGTATTCATTTTAATTGACCAAGCGAGCGAAGCGAGCAAAAGTCTACAATTAGTATCTATGTATGTATGTTCCGCGATATGAACTCTCGAAGCAGTGCTCCAAATAAAATGAAATTTGGAATATTTGTAGGTAATATTAGTACAATTTTAAATTTTAACGTCCGTTAAATATATTATGAGATATTTAAATAAATGTGAAATTGTGAGGTCTGAGTTCACGACGAATTATTAGTATAATTAAATTTTAAAATTGTTACACTTAAAATAATTTAATGAAACAGTTTTATCACTCTGCCTGAAAAACTACAGACATTAATGATATGTCATCATATCGAGTATTATTGCATTTGTGGGAAAATTGTTTAATCCTTATTAATAACTAGCGGATTGGCCGGTTGGCCTGTGCTACTACTCCGGATGTTTTTTTGCCTAAAACTATCTTTGCATTATTTTCTTTCAAATGAAACCTATTTGGGGCACACCGGTTAAATAGGTTTAAATTTTATTATGGATATAGATAGAAACTGTTTTTTTATTTTATATATACATATATATAGGTGACCTAATTGTCGCTTGACCTCTGGGTCAATATGTATTGCAATTAAAAAGTATTTCTAACATAAACTTTTATTATTGCGTTATCTAAACGAATCAATTTAACGCATGCAAATTGATTGCGAGTTTAGGATAAGATTATTTCTTTCGCCAATTATATTATCTCGGATCGATTTACTCGTCCTTGAAACTCAATGAAGAGTAAATCACCCGGCGGCGCATGGCGTCCAATGAGAACATGACAAAAAAAAAATAAAAAGTCGTGAAATTTGATTTGGGGTCCGTATATTTGTTATTTTGATATGGACTAAAATTTACGTAATACCTATGTATATTCTATATTAGGTGTAACCTCCGTTTTCCTGGTGTGTATCCATTTAATTTTTTTTGCATGATGACCGCCTTCTGAAACTATTTCCATGCAAACATTTTTGGCGATACATTACTTAATTTTACATAAAGACAAATCAACGTAGACCCTGTAGCAGATTTTTGATATACAATAGACATATAAAAATTATAACATTATGACACAACATTTTATATACATTTTCATTTTAATAGAAAAATGTGCCCTTCTTCACGGTGTAAACTTTAATAATAGCAAATCTCACACTCTCTCTCTCTCTCTTCTTCCTCTGAGCAATTTTCTAAAATAGAGATCCGATGTTGTCATTTAGCGTATTAATATTTATTTCTTTATTAAATACTGCCCTAAGGTGTTATAATCGATGCTAGAGCTTAACAACTTCCCTAAGCTGTCATCCAAATATATACAGTGAATATAACTATAGGACATCTTTAATAATATTGTAATCGTGAATGTTTGTATGTTTAGATATTGGTACGCAATCACGCGAAAAAGGGATGACAAAAAGGGATTTGGATGAAATTTAACATACAGTTAGTTTAGCGGATAAAAGGAACAGATCCAAAAAAGCAGCTCAAACGAATATATAAGCAATATTTACTCGATGGCTTTTGGTCACAATCAGCCATTGGCCATTAAAGCTTCAGGGATATGGCTGACGTGTTGCATCAAATGAGAGCGGGCTTCCGACCACTCAAATAGTAAAAAAAGGTGTAAATGTGTACCTTTACTTTCCATTGAAGATATGTAAACTATGTTAACTTTGGTTCTATGCCTCATTTGCAAAAAAGAATTATTACTCTTAGTTTCTGACTGACCGCGGTTATAACAGATTTAAATTAATCCTCGATGTTATTATAAAATAGCTAAACTTCTTTTACAAGAATATGCTAATAAACATAAAATAGATATAAGAATATTCAAAACAAATAATATCTTCAAATTCATTATTAATCATAACATTGTTTTGGCCAAATTTATGCCACGACAATCTACTCAGCGATCGTCCAATGGTGCAGGACATTTTATTGTGCACAAGCATATTCAAAGACATAGGTGCATTTCTCGTTCTAGGACTAGATCAAGACACACAATCGGAATAGATCGTGCGATGTACAGATTTTTGCATGACTATTCCGGACATGGATCATCTTAAGATTAAGTCAATACTTATCCAACAAAGAAACAGTAACACAAAATCATGTTCCCCTGCTGGATTCAAACCCACGGTCTCCGATTTATAAGGCTACTAAGACTATATATGTACTATGACTGTAGTGTAAGGTGGTAGAGCATAATATCATTTCACAGCTCTTGCTGCTTTTGAGGCCGCGCTCGCCCCAGCGAAATACCACCGTACTAAATAAAATCAGCATAAAATAAAGTATGTATGACTTTTCGGGTAGCCAGATGACCATTCTTACTCAGGGGAAAAGTAAAGGACGTTTCCTATCCAAGTCCTTGATATGTTCCCAGCCCATTCTACCCGATAAACCTGATCTATCCAATTTCCCAGGATGGCAAGACTCTCCGGAAGTTGTGTATGTCCATGGGCGACGGGATGGCTTAACATCAGGTGAAAGGTGGCAGCCCTTTTCATAAAAAAATTATGCCACTAAGCCAAAAGAGCGGATTATCAGTATAGATATTTATGTCTAGGTCAGCTATTTATATCTGCAGTCATACCTTAGTCATATGAACTTTTTCTTCGCCAGAAATTTGTAAGAAATGGGTCAAACGGTAATTTAAATAAACATTTTGGTACCAATCATTTAAATAACATTTGAGTCAAGACATACAGATACGATACAAACTGGAGAAATTTGAGAACATTCAGATTCAGATACGACGTGGCATCGTGAAGAACCGACATTTAAAATTTTAACAATAATTTACCTATTACTAGCCATATCCCAGTTTAACTTGCCCGATCATTTGCTGCTCTGCTCCTAAAAATCGAAGCGTGATGTTAGATTACCTACACTATTCGTGAACCTGACTATTACATGTAAAAAGAACTTCTCGATCCCATTGGTACTTCTAAATTTAGTGCGTTCAAACAAACAAACATACGAAAAAGCTTTATTATACTAGTAAAGATTATGTTGAATAATTAAACGGACGGCTTTCACGGGTGCCGATCTCCACGGACCATTATTTAAAACTCAACGGAGGCGGTCACAGAAGTTGACATTTGACAAAAACGATTCACGGTATCTGGCCGACATCGAAATTGTCCAACCTACCGTTTTGCGGACCTTACCGCGAACTGTCAAATGCTTTTATGAACCAACACACTGGCAAACGCACCCGAAAAACGATAATTTTTGCAAATATCAACCCAAAAACAAAAGACATAAGGTTCAACGGCATATTCACGGGGGCTTCGCTAAGTATGTTGAAGTTTATATCACCAGCACCGAATTTACTGAGTTATAAAATGCCTTTTGGCGTTCTTTTTAACGAATTGTGAAGTCTTTTTCGCGTTGAGTGGACAGAGTTCGGCGTATTGTAATAACTTTGAAATGGCCCGACACTATGTTGGCGGTACGCGTAAGAAAATTTTTAACGTACATGTTTCTCTGAGGCGCAATAAAAGGAGTCGCTGAATATTAAGATGGAATAAAATATTCTAAGTTCGTTCACTTTTAAAATTTCAATTACTTTATACAGAAAAGAGAGAGAAATATTGAACAGAAGTAAAGAGAAATTGAGTAAAAAACGTAATACAAAAACATCTCCAACACGTTGTTAAGTTATGCACTCACTAGAAAAAAATTCAACCATAATTTTACCCGTGTTGGACAGTGCTTTAAAAAATTAATTTCAAATCCTGCATGTAACATTGAATTTGCAAAACAAGAAATTAATGTCATCCATAACTTTGACATATTAAATTAGAAAGGATTTAGATTTTTACTTTTGTTTGAGATTGTGTATTTAGAGTTTTTTTGTATGTCAGTGGTTAAAAAAAATCTTCACTGCGGTCCCCGAAATCACACATTATCACCAAATTTGTCAACAGACTATTTATTGGGCTTCCAACCACTTCACTTGATGAGTATAGCAAAAAATAATTTCTTGCCTATCTTCTATTAGTTCATGTTACTAGCGTCAGTTTATTTGTGTTTTGCTTATAAATGTAAAAAGATATTTACTATTTCTTTTTAGCCTTTGTTAATCTTTGTTAATCTTTTTTAACAACCCATGGCAACATTGTATCAAATGCTACATTTAATATATGCTACATTTGATTGTACATATTACAATTGTTAATTAATATTTTTCTGCAATGTTATCTTCTCGCTTGTATCAATTTTTAAATCATTACTTTTTATTGTATAATATTTTCTTGAACAAATGAATACTACAAAATGACTTTCTTCTGAATTATATAACAGTTCGGTAGATTAGTACCAAGACACACTTTTGTAAAATATAAAACGGACGGGCATAAACGAAAGAAACAAAAGATCAAACGTAAAGCATATTCATATTTTACGCTTTATATTACAACTAAATCAAGCAAAGGCCTGCAATTAAAGATATGTAATCAATTACCTCAATGGTAGAGCAAAGATTTTTGACACATACTACTGCACACATAAGTCTTATCACCACTTCAAATTTTACTCATTTTTAATGACTCGTCATGATACTATCCGCGAGGAGATTCATAAGCGGCGTAAGCGCTTTGTGTTTAAGGTCCACTCATTTTCTTTTATAAAAAAATGTCTTCGTGGCGTATAGCGATAGGCTCTTACTTTAAAAACTAGTAGCCGCCATATATAGCTATCTCATAAGCATCAATAACTTTGTATTTTTCTTCCTAGTTGGGTTAAATTGATAGGGCCCCATTTTGGACAGGTCCCACTTTAAAAAGCAGATGGGCTCTCGGAGCCGTAAGTCTTTGCCACTTACGATAAAGCCAAGAGGAACTTGTGACCAACTGAGAGGGCTCGTGGATCCTGTCTTCGACGCTTGCAGATGGAACTAAGTTGATGGTGACCTTTAACCCTGGCTAGTCAAGGCGAGGCTGGGTACGGCTCGGTCCTACAGCCATTGTCTTCTATTATCTACAACCAAGTATTAGGCTGCGGCACCCAGGTAACTTTTGGGCTGCGCAGAAGCAATTATCAATGTACCCCTTTCTCTTCAAGTATTGGCCAGATAGGAGGGAACGCTCAAAGTTCAGGAAAAAGGACAATACCGGCAAAACACCTGATCGCTATCAAATCTTGTCGGATATCCATACCGTTACACATGGGCTCTACATGCCGCCAAGTCCAAAATATTCTTCATATTACTGTCATGATAAACCTAGTAAAGCCCTGGTCTAATTTCTCACACTTATAGTCATGCAAAGTTATGGTTTATATTTTAGAAAGTATAAAAACAAAATAGAAAATTATGTTTTCATATACCTAAGTAACTATATCACGCTTGTTCGTTCCTATTTTAGCGTGAAAAGAAAAAAGCTGTATTCCAGAGGACATTTCGGTCCAGCACGAGTTACGAGCTCATAAAAGCTGTTACAAAAGGCTGACCGTTCCACTCGTTACTGTGCTACCACGGACATCTGTCATATTGACATTAAATATACAAGATTACACCTTACCCCGGTGGGCACGGAGGCAAAAAGTTTATAGCATTTTTGCTCGGGCGAGCGTGGCTTTCTAACGTGCGTGCGCGCAGTTAGCTCGGTTATGGACCGGGGTTATGACTTGTGCCTTCTAGAAACATCGCTCGTAGATCGGTTTCGCTGTCTTTGTTGATTTTACTATGTTAGACTCAAAGCTATAATTGGTGAACCCTACAAACGTATATGAACATCGTTTCAAACATCGATCTAAATGACACTTTCTAGTCGAGGCAATATCTATACTGATATTATAAAGCTGAAGTGTGTTTGTTTGGTTGAACGCGCAAATCTTTGGAAATCTTGGTTCGAATTGGATATTTCTCTTAGTGCTGTAAAGCCCATTCATACAGGAATACTCGAGGCTATAAAACATCACGCTACACCCTAAAAGAGCGGAGCATCAATGAAAAATGTCAAATAAAATAATTTTCTGATATCTCTCTTATGTGACGTAGACGAAGCTGCGCAGGCCTGCTAGTTTTGTATGATTTTGACTGAAATAAAGTTCTTGAATAAGTTTATAATCTAATGAATTCTTGGATAATATAGCAAAGGTACAATTCTAAACATGTAAATGTTTCGCCACTCTTTCTCGCTGAAGGAATTCGAGCATATTTTCGAAAAACGCCGGTATCACCTGATTATTACTTAAAGCACTTACGGACCAGTAGCAGTGGTAGTGGACCTTCAAGAAACATAGCTTTTGTATTGATAGTATAGTTTAATTGTTGGATACAATTATTCCTTCAGGTTGTGATAATGTTGACGATACTTTTATGTATATAGCAGCAAGTAGAACCTTATGAATTGTATAGTAAAATATTTTAATTAAAAAAATTATTTTAATACTATCCTGGTTCTTAACGCAGCCATGACAGTTTTATTTAACGACTTTGACAGTCCAGTTTTATGACATATGTCACAGATACGCTTGGTTAATGAAATACTTCCAAAGTAATGCTAAATCTAAGGGTATAGCACATTTCAAGTACACTCCTCACTCGTTTCTCAGGTGACCGATGTCCGGTCGTCTTGCACTACTGAATACATGAATAATTCATGCGCCATTTGTGACGATCCAGCACACAGTCACGCCGCACCGACTCCAGTTTTTCCTTAATGACAATATAAACTGGTTTTAGGTTTTTCTCTTAATTATACGACTCCGGCGAACTATGCCGAATCGTGCGCTTTGACTTAATTGCAGCCAGTCTGTCGCTGTTCCTTTTATTTTTTAATGTTTAGTGTAAAAAATCGTAATTTCTTGCACTGTACTACCAATTAGTTATGGTTTTTTAATCTGCGCCTTTCCCGCCAATTTTGTCATTTGACAGCTCATTTTGTTTTCTGTATCTGTGTCACTTTTATAATTAAAATCATCTTTTTAGACGAACATTATCGCGTATATGCTATTTCCAACCTATTGCATTTATATGCATTGTATTATTAAATGAGGAAGGAAATTACTCGAATTTAATTTTTTTATTGTAATTTTGTTAGCGATTATTATAATTAGAGATTTATAGTGTCCTGTTATCTTATGTTATGTTCCCCACGAATTGCTTATTCTATTACGAAAATAAAGTGATGTCTTAGCTAATTGTTAGCCATTTCACGTTATTTACATATATAAAAATTTAAATTTAAATAAGCAATAAATTTGTCATAAACGCTATTACAAAAGGCTGATAATATCTAAGCGTAATTTTAATATAAAAATATTATAGTTACGGTTCAGAGAACATATTATGTTAATTTTACAAGTTGGAAACTAAGCCTAATGTATATTAACTTAAAATATTTTTTCTTTAGGCGTAAATATACTAACTCATATATGTACAAAATGAACAAAGTTGTCGATGCGCGTTACAAACGAAAAAATCAGAAAAATAAGAAGAATATGGATAAAATTAGCCCGTTTCTTCTATTCACGTCATGAAGCATGACAAATCCGGTTTTGTCATTGTATGGCGACACATCATCGTTTCTGATTTATAATGATGACGAATGGCTTAGTAAGAATTATATCTTGAAGTAATCTGCATTTACAATAAACTTGGTACTGGAAAGCGAATATTTAAAAAAATATAGTAATTAAAAATCTGATGCCACTACAGAGCACTTTTTGTATATATGTATGTATATAAATATGAAGGACACTATGGTTTAAAAAACAAGTCTACCAATTTCGACTAAAATCTAGGGTGAGAGGTTTTTGTGGGTCAACAAATTAATCTGTCAGGATCTTATCTTCGGAAAAGATCGCTTTAGATATCATTTGATTATTATTTATTAAATTTAACACCAATTTTGTTTTGGCTGTCGAATTTACTTCAGTCAACAAGGTATTCGTATATATTAATTATTTAAAAAAACTTTGTAAAAAAGCTTCTAAAAAATTAATATTTACATAATATTATTATTACCATTAATAATACAGACCGTATTTACTGTTTACGCTTACAAAGAGGAAATAAATATTTATTCATAAATAATTTTTGAAATATAAAAATTAATAAACAATATTGTAACAGTTAAAGTACTAAGGCACATATATGATTATTATTATATATGAGTAAACGTAAACCCTCAACTATTAAATGGCGTCCTCTAATTTGGATTGATGGATAATCCATGATTTTCATTTTCTAATGCATGTGCCACACGAGGCGGCTAGTTAAAGGCCAAAGGTATTGAAAGGGCCAATTATGCCGAGTAGCTCTTTCGGGCCCCCGCATAGGGTCAATCGTCCGAAAGGTTTTTTTTTTTCAATCAATTTGGCATCTTTGATCATCGTGATTGAAGAATCTTCTGGACGATTTCGTTATATGCCAACGGAGGTTGGAAATGTTAATGGAGGACGTTAGTTTGTATTATATATGTACGTATATACATATACATATGTGTCATAATTTATATGAGGTGATTCGGAGCGTCTATATGTATATGGAAATCAGTATCAATAAGAACTAAATAAATTGTTATTGTTGGTTTGCATACGAATGAGAAAATAGACTCCTTCTTTTCGCATATATGCTGGGATTCGAACCGGCATATCGAAATACACATACGCTTTATAACATCTGCTGCAAATTTGTTGTTCTTTTGTAGATCGACATCCCATCTTCAGACAATTTTTTTATAAGAAGAATAAAAATAACTTATTTACAGTCGGAATAAATAAAGTACATAACCAATACATATTCGAGAGTGAAATATGAAAACTACAAATAGGGTCTCATAGAAGTAAGGTTATTTACACAGAAAAAGAAAAACGAAGATTCTTAACTTAGCATTTGCACGGTTGACTCCGCGTGCACATGCGTTGTTTTGCACGCACGCTTACGTCTGACGCTCCAATTTCCTGGATTCTAAAAAAACCACTTCCACGTGTCTCGTAACCGAACGACGAAAGTAACGTGATTAATCACGTGATTATCGGACCTTGCGTGTTACGGACTATCACGCTACGAGAACTTACCCACTGACTGAGTTAGCGGGTTTGTTGACAAAATATGATAATTATCGATATTTATCGATATTACATGCGGCATCCTTGGTTGTTAACGGTAATATTTTATCTTTAAAAAAAATCGTTGACACTTATATAGGAAAAATATTAAAATAAGTAAAGTGATATAAATATTTTCATTAAGAACTTTACTAAAAACACGCAGACAGAGTTCACTACAGTGACAGGTAATGAAGCCATAAAAATGATAGCTAGCCAACCAAAGTCGACGGTAATTTGCCAATAACAGAAGCTTTTTATTACATGCACTCTTCATTTGATGCCTTTGTTCACTCATACTATTAAGGGATCAAATCTATACTAATGTAATAAAGCTGGAGAGTCTTATAGTTTGTTTATACGTGCTAAATTCTGTAAGTACCATACCAGAACCTGAGATACAGAGATAGATAACCATGGAAACGTAAGAAATTGATATGGGAACATCGCATTAACGTATATCTTCAGAAGAGTACAATTTACTTGTTTTTAATTGCAAACTCGTATCAGATTTCATAAATTGTAATATTTCGTATATATGGTAATATAGAATTTGAAATTGTAGGTGCTGCTTCACCAATCAACTGTTAATATGGATTCCTCTAAAAGTGTTTTTTTTAAAAAGCGTTTTTACAAAACTATATGCAGTTTTTGAATCGAAATAAAAAAAAATGCATCGATATGAAGCGACGACATCATTTGACACGAGAAGAGATAATGAGAACTGTCGGAGTGTTGCAGTTGGTTCCAGGCAACGTACGTGGCTGTCACTCTTGGCACTACACAGAGCGTCTTAAACCGTCATATCTAATACAAACAATATTTCGACCTATGTATTAGATAGACCTTGACACCGATATGCCCCAAACCGATTTTATACGAATGCAATGCTAAGTTGGTTTTTGACAAAAAAAAATCTGAGTAGCACACGCCCGGTATCCGCTAGTCTTAAATAAATCTCTTGCTGCTCTTATCCGGCTGCTGGACCAGGGAGGTACCACCGCCTTACAAACAAATCTAAAAAACGTTGCCTAGTTGCTATTCCTACCCTCTTTTTTCCCCCACTCCTTTGTCTATCCCAATCTTAAATAGCTTCCCATTTTCTTTTAACCAATAACCTATTCTGTGCAAAGCTGACTACGCACGTGCAACTCTTCGGATATCACTTATTAATTATCAATTAACATCAACTGAATCGTCTGCTCGTGCTGAAAGGCTATTCCTACCCTCTTCTTTTCTCACTCCTTTGTCTATTCCAATCTTAAATAGGCCCTCTTTTAGCCATCCAATCCATCCAATAACCTATTCTGCGCAAAGTTGGCTACGCACCTGTCACCTATCACTTAATTATTATCAATTAACATCAAGTGAATCGTCCGTCTTGCCAACTTATCTCTATATAATGCCTGAAACAATTTAGTAACAATGTTATACGCATTAAGTCTTCATTCGACGCAAGCTTCCTTTTGCCTTGCACACACACATTGCCGATAAATCGCTTGTAAAATCGCAATATGTATTAATTACGGCAACAAGCGGCACAACATAATTGCCATTGGATGTACAAAGATGCCTTTTCAGAGCGAGCCTCATAAAGTTTTGAGGCTGATTAAAATTTTTTAACGAGCCGCCCCAATTATAATACAGCGTCCAATCTAACTTGAGCCCTCCCGTCCTCTCAGGGTCGAAGAATGCGCTTAAGGGAACTAACGAGTGGAGGTCTGGTGAGAATGGCGGTGGCGTTTTAAAGCTCAAAAGCGTGGGCGTGGTTGGCGAACAAAAAGCCACGAGCATCAAAGTTTTGCTTTCCGTCCCCTTTTCTATAACGATCGTAACACGAGCGTTTTTTAGGAACAAAACGAAAATTCCGACGGTTTTTCGAAAGGCCATCTTTATTTTATCCGACTGCGCGACACAAAGGAGGGTGATGTGTTTGCAGCGGATTAATTATTGGTTGCTATTCTTTGCGAGTGTCATTAAAGAAATAGGGGGAAGCAAATTCACTATAGTACGATGACATGTAAAAAAAATCACGTGGGATATTTTTAAATAAGTATTTGAATATCACATGAAGGTTTCTCTTAAAATTTTTCGTTTTAAATGACCATTTAGCATTTGGTAATCAACTATAGTCACTTATATTTTTAAATATTAATGAATAAAGCTGTGATAAATCGGATCAAAACAAAAATAGGTAATTGGACAAGTAAAGTGATTTTAGTCCAGATTAACAACAACGGCAAGAGATCCAACACGATATGGTGTTTGGTGTGCTGTAAAGGGTTCGAAATGTTGGTAGCATATTTGCATCCTGATATTGGGTACCCATGGGCATCATTATCACTTAACATCAATTGAACCGTTTGGTTTGTCAAAGTTTTTGTTTTGTGGTTATCATCATCATCATCTAATCTTCTCTTTTGTTATAAAATTTCCCGAGGACAACGATTTTCTTAATTCCAAAATATATATATATATAGTTCCGCAGAGCTCAATGTCTGGACGCTCGCTTATAATTCTGTATACTTGAGGCGAACCTAAATTCAAATCCTGGTGCTGACAGCAAAGAAATTTTCAATTTCTCAATTTTAAGCGCTGACTTACAGCACGTGGTAAATCAGCGCTTGAAGCTCAGCGCTGCAGTGGAGGAATACATCGTGAGGAAATCTGCATATCTAATATGTGAAGTTCGCCAATCCGCACTATGCCCCATACCCTCTGTCTAGAGGAGACAATTTGAAAATAGGCTGTTACTTTGCTTTAAAGCAAAATATAACCTTACAAAATGTAAAATACAGGTCGGTAGTAACACAAGGTCCTTTACGTAACGTTTAACTGGCAACACTTAACTTTGCATAGAACTTATTAACGATGCAATCTAGCTGCACACCGGCTGCGGTGTCGCGTGTAGACCAGCGATGGCTGTCTAAGAGTAATTTCCGGCTTTGTCACTAACCTCCACACTGCATGCACTGCACCACTGAAGCTATACTAACATTATATTTTTTTTTTTTCTTAAAAAAAAAACGCTGCCCTTATTATAACCTCTAGGCTTGTGTAACATAAACACCCAGTTGTATGTCATACAAATATTTGCTCCGGGTGCGAATCGAACCCACGACCTATGACGCCGCAGCGGACGTTTTAGCCACTGCGCCATCCGGTCATCTAAATGCGAAAGTAACTCTGTCTATAACCTTTTCACACTTAAACCATAAAATCGATTATGATAAATTTTGGTTTAGGTACTGATTAGACCTTAAGGATGAATATTTTGTAGGTGGTAGAGCATAATATCCTTTCACGGCGCTCGCTGCACTTCTAACGCCGCTCTCATCGGGGGAAGTACCACCGAAGTACCAAGTACAATTACTTAAAAGTCAGTATAAAATAAAGTATACATGACTTTTTGGGTTTCCTGATGGCCATTCATACCCTCTTCTTTTTCCACTCCTTTTTCCCCCAAATCCTCAAAATGTTCCTGACCCATCCTACCCAATAAACCTGTTCTATCTGATTTCTCTGGCTAATAAGGCACACGTGACTCTCTGGATGCTGTGTGTCCATGGGCGATGGCGCTTAATACCAGATGAACCATCTCCTCGTTTGTCATACTTTCTATATAAAAAAATGTAGGCTACTTTTTGTCACAGAAATAAAATTTAAAGGGGATTAAATGGGGGCTCAAAATTTATATGTGAAGTCAATCTTTCTTTACTGTCATCAACATATACTGAGAGTCACTAGGTAACAAGTTTATTGATTGTCATAAAATTGAAATATACATATACATATGTAAGTAGCCCTGGATTTAAACTAGGGGCATTCAGGGCTAGAGCCCAGGGTGGCAAATTTTCAGGAAGCGGCAAAATTCGGAGCGTAAGAAAATAATATATTGCCAGATGATGCATCGAATACAGGAAAATAAAAATATACCAGGAAAATTGGGATGAACCCTAGAAGAAAATTTAATATCTCAAAAAATTATTGACATGATTGATTGATGTTGCAGCGGTCGGATACTAGAACTGCATAGCTGCAAGATATTGCACCCTGCAACGTAATAATGCCATATAGCTTGACATTGTTAATTTTAAATTGTTTTAGAAAAACACGAACATAATTCAACGCGGGCGGAGCCGCGGGCACTGCTAGTCTTACATGCAGCTCTTGCTGCAGTTATTGGACTTCCCGACAAATCAGGTAATGATGTTTTAAATTAAACAAATTTACGGATTTCGTCGCGGTTTATTTTTAAAATTTATCACCCGCCATTTCGAATACTTTACAGGATCGGACCAAAATTAATTTTCAAAGCTGAAGGTAGGCCGGATAACAAGTGACATCAGGACGTCAAACACCTCAGTCCTACCCGTGACCATGAATGCTGCAAAGGATTCGAAACGTCGG
>DWHK01000538.1:0-13587 GCA_018247855.1 Graphium androcles | reverse complement strand
CTTTATTTTATGCTGGCTCTGTAAAGAATGGTGGTACCTCCCTGGTCGAGCACGGCCGTAGAAGTGCAGCAAAAGCTGTATGAAGGATGTTATGCTCTACCACCTTTTCTGGAACAATCAAATGGACATACGTAGCTAAAAATCCCTGATATCACCTCCGAGAACGTGTTGCGGCTAGGACAGGGCCGCTGTGGAGGGAGGGCGCGCGCGCGGCACCACCGCTCGCGGCTCGCTCACTCGCTCACTCGCTCACTCGCTCGGCACTAATTCGGCGACGCAGGCGTTCGCGATGCGACAGCGCGCGTGATCGGCTCGTTAGCGTGCGCGCTCGCCGTGACCGACACACGGACACACCAACAAACAAATAACTCATCATTCCTAAAGGGTACCAATCATTTGTGTATTAAACTTTAGTTGTTAGTGACCCCATTGAGGACTGCTTTATGCAAAATGGAATAAGTATGCAGACCGCTATGACGTTTGGCAATTTTAAAGCTGAATTTTGTTACGTTTTATTGTGTGTATAATCTGAGAATAAAGCAAACATACCTAGAAAGAGCTCGGGTACTAGCGCACTGAATGAAATATGACAAACTTATTACAAACTCCGCTCATGCCAATTTTGCTCTATAACCTAATATTATTACGATTAAATGAAAGCCACGAACTATATTTACATAATAAATGTTAAAAATTATGTAAACAAAGCTCGAGTCAACTACGTTTATAGTGGAAACTCAGATGGAGTGAAGAGGTTCGCTCTTAAACGTTAGTCCCGTCGCCCAAATCCCCGTCGACAAAATGTATTTTACTGATTATTTAACATCATTCTTTCATTCTTCTTTAGAAATGTACGACAAAATTATTATTTTTTATATAATCGTACCAATTTTTTATAATTTGTACCAGTCTCTACTTCTTTTATTAGTGCATAAAATGTATATTATATTTTCTGTTTCTTTGTAACACTTACACGTGTTGAATACACAACTTTTTTACAACAATGTCTTTTTGAGAAAAGTATACATATAAATAATAGAAATAGCAGATTATTTAAAAAGTTATATACTACTCGACAAAGATTAGGAGGTTTTAGCCAAAAATTCAAAATTCTTACTGCATGGTTATTCGTATTTATAACAAATTACTGGATTCTATGAAAACAGTATTAACATGTTTAAAAATAAATTGTTTCATATTTTAATTAGTAAATGAATTTCTAAATGAAGTATTATAACTATCTTGTGAAATGTAAATGAAGTTAGTACTATGAAGTAGTTACAATTTGAAATTAATATTGTAATGATTAGAAAATTAAAAAAAAGAAAACAATTTGTACACCAGAAATGGTAAAATATGGAACATAAAACTATTGTTAACAACATTTGGTGCCATATTTTAACAAATAAAGCATTATTATTATTTATTTTTAACCGATCATCGTTAAATATTGGATGACTCGTTATAAGGGCAACCCCAAGGGATAGAATTTTATGTTTTGAAGGGCCATACCGCCGCGTTGGCCAACGTTAGCAGCCGAAAGAGCAGTCCTCAAGACGAGGTCGGGGAAGAGCCGCAGGAAGGTGCAGTTCAAGCGCGCACGCGACGGAGCGGCGGCCGCTCCCGCAAAAAGAAAATAGGTGATAAAATTAAATCACTCTTGCAGAAATCATGTGTACGATATGTATGCCTATCTAATAGAGGATCTAACTTTGATATTACGAGCCAAAACTTGTTTACGGTACATTGGACTTACAGATTTGATATCCATCACGTATTCTATCCATATAATTTCGTGATCGCAATGCTAACTCCGCATTTACATAAGGATTGCATATATTTAGATAAGTTTTTTCCTTATCGAAGAACAATAGGATCAGGTTGACATGGAACATGGGGCGTATGACACGGACGAAGTCTGTACCCGTGTGCTCGGAATGGCTAATCGGCGCGCAGCTCGCTCGCGAGTCTCGTGCTCTCGTTGCGGATCTGCCGCTGTGCAATCGCGCGGGGCGGGGCCGGCGGCACCATGTTCACGTGTCGCCCAATATAGCTGCGAGCCGGCACATCGCTCCGCTGCTGTCCCGGGCTGCGCCCCATTGCCCTACAATTGCGGCCGACATGTTGCGCCGAGGGCCCTACGCCAGCCTTGACCTGCGCCGGAGGAGCGCGTGCGCGTGCGCGGGACAGGTGCGCGTAGCGACCTCGCGCCCACCGACAAATATCAATCCATGTCACTCACCCCCGCGCACCGTTACTCCCGCGAAATGCACGCTCTCTGCAACTTGGCTTTAATAGGCAAATTATTAATTAGCATCGTGCACTGAATAACATTAACATTCTTGAAAAATTCAAGGTAGAAGAATTCAGATACATTAGAGGGGCATTAAACCGCTCATTCTCAGGTTTCTTTGTGTCTATCAAAAGCGCTCCAAGACGAGTGGATGCGACGGAGATAATTAAATAATTAGCACAATGAGGGGCTAACGATCTCCAAAACATTTACATTTACGTAAAAAGAGCGACCACATGTAATTCTTGGTCAATGGCGATTAGAACAATTTTTTAATCATATTCCAAAAGTTGAAATTATTTTATTCTTATTATTTTCTTTGTCTCAGGCCAGTATCATTTCATTAAAGAGTAGCAATTTCGAAGGGCGAAATCACACATGATTTAGAAATATGACGACTTTTGGCTTACTTATTTAGTGCTTCAGGTGTACGCGGGTCGTAGTGCCAGAAACCGTCACACAGCTTGCTTGGTAGCTATTTTGTTTGATTCAAACTGCGGTAATAAAATATACGTGTATTTTTTCATTGAAACGACCGTTAAAGCCTCGACCTAGCGGCTACACTGCCGAGTGAAGCTTTCTAATGTTGTGTGAGTGAAAATTATTAGTTTCAATAAACAAACGGAATTGCACTTTGCATATTGTATTTGGAAGCCGTAAAACGATTAAAACGCTCTCTAGGCAGAGCACAGTCGGGAGGGCATTGTGCGCAGGGCCAGTGGCGGCTCGGGGTTGTGCAATTGGAGCCTTTGTTTTGCGCCTTTTTCCAAGTTTTATCTCTCGGCACTCGAGCAATAAATTAGAAAGTCGCGGGTCGCTCGCTCCTCGTCACAGGCCAAGCGATTTTTTGTCGCGTCCGCTTTCTCCGGCACAATGCTCGGCGAGCGAGGTTTTGTGGAATAAAAAACAATCCTTCATTGGACATAATAAAATAGAAATGGAAGACAATTAGAGACAAAAGCTCGCCATGAAAGCAATAAGGCTATAAATTATGGATCCACTGAAAAGTCATTAAGTTCGTTAGCTCGAAGAAAGTAATAAAAAATGAAAGTCGAGTACTGAGAATACAGTAAAAAAGCGGGTGAGCGTGAAATAATTTCATTTTAATACGTAACACAAATGCCTGCATTCCTTTAAATGGAAAAGGTTACAAACGTCTTTCGGGCGGTAGACGACGGAATTTTGAAGAAATTATGATAATGTAAAAAAAAATGTTTAAGTAAAATATTAGATTTTACATATGACTTAACGTGCGTTAATGTACGTGCCTTGATGGTGTGGATAGAGTTGAGTTAGGTGAATGTAAATCATTTTAAGATGGACATAAGATAATACAAGAATAGTTTTATTTCGGGATATTGGAGTATCCCGTGGCACTTGTTTTTGGACGAAAACAAACAAACGCTTTTATAATATTATATTCGTATATATGTATATTCGTTTGGACGTGTAGTCATGTAAATAACATAGGCAAGTTGATGCTCCTTTAATGCACCAGTTCCATATCATTAATGAGACGTTATTGTAAAGATTAGTAATCGGAGAGAGGCCGGCAGACGCCGTGGCGTGTACGTGGGGGCGGGAGCGCGCACCCCGGAGCGAAGGGCCAAATGCCACTCGTGGCCGAGTAACGGGAGCATCGCGCGACCTCTGGCGGCCTAACGGGCCCCGCGACATTTGCACCAGCGCTCGTTTGTTTACTCGTCTTGCCGCAAACCGGTAGCCGCCGCTGGCATTAGCTGCTATTAGTTCGCCTCCGTTTTTATGCCGTCTCCACCTCTGAAACAGTTCATTCATAATTCCTTCAGAGCCCAAATAGCGTTGAGGCTGATGTGTCGGACGCTGTCCTCGGCATAATTTCCTTATCCCGGGCGTGTCTCGAGTAATGCGCTACTAAACGTGACAAATGTTTGTTTCCATAAACAACTGTGTTAGTGCGCGATGCTATACCGAGGGGAGCCCTAAATGGGCATACGGTTTCACATCATTAGCACCGCCATACATAAATATGAGGCAATGCGATATAAATGTTGCCCATCAGACTGGTCACAGGAAGTTGCCTGTTTTCTCCTCCAGTTGGTCCCCGCGCAGGCCTTGCCTCGCGGCGCCACGGCCCTCGCCACGCACACACCGCCTGGACGTCTCATCGCGGGCTGTCGGCTCTATTCGAAGCCTTGTTTTGTTTGCCAGTCAATCTGGTGAAGTTCTTCTTTTATCATCCTTACGCTTAATAAATACATAATAAATCAATTTACTAAAACAACTACTAATTACTGTCGATACGAAAATGTCTTAGAAGCCGGATATCTTATTTTTTACACAGGTATTTACACAGGTAATTTTGTAAGTTAATGACTTCAATAAAATGTTCTGGTATAAATACAAATTGGTAATAACTGAAATAAATCAAAAGCTGTCTATGCTTAGCATCAGTACCATAACTTTGTTTATAAATATATCTTTATTTGAAATCGTTTTATATATAAAATAATATGTAAAATAAAATATATCCCGTTTGGTTTTCTGAGCATCCTGTATATGAGAAACAATACTTCCGTAGTGCTCGTATTGAAAATACCTTTTTGCTTGGAATCATTGGAACAACGTAGGAAAAAACAGTATATCGTGTAAGATAATAAAGAAGTACACCGAATAGAATAGCTTATACAAGTTAATATTTTCTTTGATACTTACTAATCTAAACTTGTGGTCATTGTCATTCCACAGGTGATTAACAATCTATATATGTTAAGAAAGACGAACGAAATAACGAGATGGTTTTGGACAACATAACATCGAGTCGTAACGGCTCGCGGACAAAAAACGCAATCTAATTTTCGGCTGCCGCTCGTTTGCATGGCCCTTTCGCTTCGTTATTATTGTTTGCAGCACCATTATTCCGGAACAAGAACGCATCAAGATCTGCCGAGTTTGTGTGGTGGCTCATGCCACTTGTATTACCCTATGGTACCGCTAGCTGAAAGGCTCCTAAGAATGAAGGAACACAGACTGTTATTAGATGGCGACGAAGTGTTGGCCGAGAGAGCCGCTCGCGGCGGCGGCGCCCACAGCGCATCCGAACCTGACTCGCACGAATTCGCTTGACAAGAACAAACAGTTGTGTTGTTAGAATTGTTTTTTTAAGAAAGGGTCTAAAATAAGCTACAACAAGGTCAAGCTAAAATTAGCTTCAAATACACTTTGCGTGATCCTACGTCTCAGAGAGCTCTCACTGCAGTGCTCGGCCAGCTGGACTGACTTGGTGGTGGGTGCCAACGCCTCGCACAGGAAGCGCACAATGAAGGATGCCTGGCTTGGTGCGGTTAGCAAATCCAAAGATTACCAAATCTCATCTATTTTTGCCCAGTTCTAAATATGTTCAATTTCAACATGACCTATTTTCTCCATAAGTTGGTAACTCATCTTGAACTCTTTGGACATAGTAGGCGTCTATGTGCGACGTCTGATACTTAACACGGGTAAACTGTAATAGACGCATAAAAACATAATTATATATGCGTTTGAATGTAAAAGTAGGTGATTAGACAGGAACTATTAATAAAATTTATCATATATGTCCGTGATAATTTCCAACAAAATGGACTAAAAAGGGTATCACCGTTCAAGAGTGAACGGCAAGGTTGTTTTTATGCCAGCGGATGCAAATGAAATGAATAATTAGAGCAAGTAAACAATGCCTCTGCCTCCCCGCCAAGGAGCAGTGGACGCTAGGCGGGTGTTCCAGGGGCCGCCGCTCAGGCCAACGGGCGCCTGGTTCGCAGGTCGGCTGCCACGGACGGCGCCCGCTACAGCGACGTTGCGATCGCCCCTTCTGCACTATCGCTTGACTAATAAACAGTTACGATGGCGTCACCAAATTACAAAACAAATTAGTCCGTTTCAATCGTCGAGTCACATTTACAACTTGTTGGAGTTGCGTTACCGCCTGCTCGCACGGTCCACTCTCCTAATACACACGGAAATCTTTTTTTTTTTAAATTAAAGACTAAAGTAGCAATTTTATGTTCCATGTTTATGATAATTTATGAAAATGAAATAGAAATTGTTAAAATTTTGAAACAATTTTAACGTTGCATACGAAAAATGATTTTAATATATAAACGATTTTAATTTTATCTAGATAATTACTGTTCTCCGTATTCGTCAGATATTTAAAATGATTAAATAACAGTGTACAAATCACAAAAAATTCGTTTAAAGCTCGCATTGTTATCGTAACGTTTGCAACTGTCTTCACTTTTCATCTACCTTAAGCAAAATTTACTTTGGTCAGGATGATTTATTTAAGCATTTTTTGTACCGCACTTAAGCTAGACTCCAAACCTATTGTTAACTATTCTTCGCACAAAAAGCGCCATGATGGATTCCCGGTGGCCGGAGTCGGACAAAAACCTTGCAAAAAGTCCGGGTGCAGGGTACGTAGTCGTATGCAAATGCTTTGTGCTCGGGCAGGTATCGCACCGCAGGTGGCCCTCCGGCCGCCGCACCAAGGCGCAGAGTTGCACGCGCGGAATAGCCGACGTGTCTTCACACGGACGTAATCTACGATCTATGTGCTTTCATAAATTTCAATATTCAGCGTTCCCGCATTTAAAATTCCGAGAAATTGACGAGCAGCAACAAATGCGCCGGTTCCGCTCCACGTGATCGATGCCGGCCGGGAAAAAACCTACAACTATTTTTAAGTTACTTTTTGCACTTATTATAACGTTATTCTTTCAATTTAATTTCATTTTATTTCATGTGATGACATGAAATGACGCTAGGCTTTAATCGTAGTCCGCTTTTTTTAAATGAGAGGGCGAAGTATGTTTATTTTTTAAAAAATAACGAGTGCGTAATACGCTCAAAAGGCGAAAGAAAGCAGCCTCTCGTTACGAGTATGGATTATCGCAATTATCGATAGACAGAGGCGCTCGGCCGCTATCGCCGTCCCTCTCGCGGCTCGCAAAGGTTAATGAGAGAAATTATGCGTAGAGTTAACGGCGCGGCGAGTGCGCTTACCCCGCTGCGCTGCGCTACGTTGCTGTGCGCTGTGGCAGGACGCCACGACCTGATTCCACGTGCATGCGGCAATAAATCTAAAAGATTCACGTCGTATTCACGTCGCCCCGGACAAAACATTTGGAAGTAAAGAAAAAAAAGTGCAAGTCGCCGGTAATTGTCCGAGGATCGGCGGCCAGGCCGGGGTGGCAGATGCGCGCAGGTAGACCCACGGCATTTGCATGCGTGTGCGGACGCGTTTCTAGCAGCCTTCCGTGGAATAATGCTCAATATTCTGAACATAATAAACGTCTCACCGCAACCAATCGAATGTCATTTGCTTGCGCGCAAGTCGATGCAAAAAACGTGAAAATCGGTTCAGTGGCTCCGACACAATAGTGGTCGAACCCGTGCTCGCCTCCTTGCACAGGCGAAAAGACTAGTAATCATATGAACCTCCTGAAGTTTATTTGTACGTAAGTGCCATTTCATATTATGTTAGGTGCCAGTTTTTACACACATTTTAATTTCTGATCGTGGACAATACAATATAGACGTTGAGAGGTGGAGACTGCAAAAGTAACTACCGGGGTTTTAGGGTTCCGGGGCCCTATTACTAAGCTTCTGCTGTCCATGTCCGTGCGTCTATCAGCGGACTGCATCTCATAATTCGTAATAAGTAGACAGTTGAAACTTTCACAGTATGTGTATTTATGTCGCCGCTATAAAAACAAATAATCAATTTAAAATTAAAGAGGGCTTCCCAACGTCCGTCCAACGTCCTACGATAGTACGGAACCCTTCGTGTCCGAATCTGACCCGCACTGAACGTGCAATACGAATAAGTAAAAGATAAAGATTATTAAATAATTATTAATATTATTGAATGTAATGTCATTTTAAATTTAACAACTGTACGGATTTTATCGCGGTTTATTTTAAATTTTACATCAAGAAGTGACATCAGGACGTCAAACACCTCAGTCCTACCCGTGACCATGAATGCTGTAAAGGATTCGAAGCGTCGGGTGATAAAATTTAAAATAAACCGCGATAAAATCTGTAAAGTTGTTTAATTTAAAATGTCGAATATTCGCGTAAGTCCCAGAAATGTTATTGTAATGTCATTACTTCAATTAAAGGTATATTTTTTTAAATGTTTCTTTGTTTTTACCAAGCGGTAAATCTTATAATACATTGGCACATAAAAGAACATAAAGTAACATATCCATGGCAGAAAGTTTCTTTAATCGTGGTATGTAAATAAATTTCTAAAGTTGTTAGTGATAAGGCATGAAGGAAAACATTGCGTTTTCTTTAATTATTATATATCATAGTATCAAATGGAAATAGTCTGCGTAATGAGCCGACGAATGTGAATTTGGATGAGAATCTGCAATCTTGCTACATAAAAGCATTCAGTGACGTTTCTACGGGCCTTGAAGAACGCAGAACATGATGAATACCCTCTTCCCAAATGAAAAAATTGCTGGCCAAGAGGCCTGGGTAAGAGCCATAGCCTTGATGTCGGGTGATAATAATTGTGAGGTTCTGCCCCATTCTCTTAGTTATGCATATCTAAATAAAGTGTCGTATGACGTTCTGAAAGTGGTAGCTCGTGTTGGCCAAAGAGCTCAAAGCCTTTGAAATGAATCGCGGAGGGACGAGGCAGTGGAAGGTCGGAAGGGGAGGGGAGGGGTCCCGAGTCACGTCTCGGCTCGCCCGTGCGGAACGCCACCGATCACCGATCAGTCCACAGTTTAAACCGACCTAATCGAATTTGTTAATCATTGAACGACAAATCTCCGATAACCAAATTTTATAGCTATCGATTTTGTTTTAATGGTATAATAATAATATAATAATAATAATTATTACAACTTTTTTACACAATAGTCAGTTTATTTAAAAGGTGACAATTTATTATAAATTATGGATATAGCTCAAAGCTTAACAAAGTAACATCGAACATTGTTTTGAAACGGCTTTAACATAGGATGCTGGTAGAAAATGTAATGCCAAAGCAACATATCAGATAACACGCTATTCAGAAGTGAACTCGAAGTCGAAATCATTATTTACGTTCCGTTGAACGCCAATTGAAAAAATATATATGAATTTACCGCGCTCGTTAACTTGAAACAAGATGTTTATACATTTGCCTAATTGTTGCTCCGGTAGGAGATTACAATCGCGTTTGTCTCGCGCAGAGCCTCCTCTGTCTGTTTTTGCTAAAACTACAATATTTAAACAAATTAGTTGGACGCGGCCGTTATCCGTCCGCGCGCATTCCATTAAACGTGTCTTGACCTTGTTTTTTGTATCATCATGCTGATGCGGATTAGGCCCATCCATTAGCCGAATGATGTCCGCTTCAGCCTTTGTTCAGGAGGCCCCTCCGGGATGGTCCCATGGTAGTCCGCTATGCGCGGCCAGGAGCGGCCAGCCCGGGGCCAGTTTTTAAGCGGTGATTTGAATAAGGCAGTCGGAAGCGGGGACACAATGACGGCGTTGAGTTCCGTGAAACACGCGCGCCACAAAAAGCGCGTCCCGCGGCCGCCGCTCCGTCCCGCCGCCCATTCATCCCGTAATTAACACGGAAGAAAAACGATCCTAGACGAAAATTAGAAACGTCGCAGTGTCGCCGCGCGGACTACAAAAAACCAACCCCAGCTGTGAATTTCTCTTAATTTAATTATATCGTTGTTTAGTCTCGGTGCCTCGCTAGACAACGATGAAGACTCGCAGGCTGGAGGCGAGAGGGGCGCGGGGGCAACGGGGGACACCGGGGGTAGATATGGAAGACGAAGCGGGAGGGGACGAGGGGGGAGCGGGGTGTTTGGTTGCGCTCTGCTCGGATGTAATGAATCGCGGCGGCCGGCGAGCGGACGAGGGCCGCCGCGCGCTTTTGCCGCGCCTCTTAGGCGTCCCGATCAAAGTGTCACCACATCAATTGATGCCGAGAATATTGAAAACGGAATGATAAAAGTAGACATCGTTTAGAAATTGAACTCTCCTCAGTCCAGTTTGTGGACAATTTGCGCGCAATAGATTAGAATGTGTCTCCGACATGGCAGATAAAATATTACAATTTGCGTTCAGAAAGAACACCAGAGCCGTGTACGTGAGCGTGCTGCGGGAGCGCGGACGGCGGAGGCCGCGGCCGCAAAAAGCGTAATGGCTCCGAGCGATTCGGCGCTACTATTCTAATGAGCAAAGCGGCACAATGAGTTCTATGCACTTACCGTTAAGGTCGAGCACCATCTGTGTATTGAAGAAGCCGCTGACGTCACCGCGGCCCGACACTGCAACAACACAACAATATTATATTATAATTAGAGATAAGAATTAATTACAAGCCGGCGGAATGCGCGGCGGCGTCACGGCGCCCGCGCGGCCTACGGCCTCTCCCACTCCCACACCCTACCGTGGGCACTCTCCGCACGTCAGTGGGACACCTCGATTGGTTCTCTTGCCCGTTGAAGCCAACACGTTTACAATTACACGTAACTATGTAATCGGATCTACATTATATGAGAATATCTCATTTTTATTTTATATGATCAATTACTCCGAATGGCCCTGGAAATGTTTCACGATAGTTTACAATAATAAATGTCATTCGAGAAAACAGTTAGCAGAGAACTATTTTTGAATTTGAATTAGTGACGGTCCGAACAGTGCCCTGAGTATCGATGCTTTCGAGTGAACGTCTCCGGCCGCTGCTGAGGGGCCGGCGGCGGCGTGACGTCACACCTCAGCGGGGGCCCGTGCGGCCGCCACGAGTGCGTCTGTTCCGTAATGTTGGTTTTATCAATTATTTCTGTTGTTGCTTTAATTAAAAGTCGCTGTATCAATTGTTCTTCTAGCAACGGAGTCACTTGTGTTCGAAGCATTTTATTTGTTGCGTCCGACGCACGCTGTAGTCGTAACGAGTGATGATACAGTGACATGGCAAAAAATAACAAAGTTGTCGCGGACGAGAGCTTCATTCCTTTAAATCGTTGCCGTTACTCGTAGCTTTACGTGTTTGCTATATTTTAACTTCAAAATGTTAATCACGATTAATTAAAGGAATGGACACTGTTGAGGTACAGGTAAGATACCATTTTTAAAGTTGCAGACACCTCGTGAATGAAGCAGTAACTAGTGACACAAGAAAATATCCGAAATCACGTCAACATTGCTGCCAGCTGATCAAGGTACGACAGGTATCCGATAGGCAAAGGTACACCTGGTCGTAAAGTATTATGTTGATCAAACATTAGCTATCTGATGCCTAAACAATATTCAATTGTTATTTATCGACAACCAATTATGGCCTGAAAGCTATCGCGTCACAATCAGTGATCAGAGGCCGAAATCTGAAGGCTAGCTTGTGTGCAAGTCCGCGTCTAGCTCACGGCTCTTGGTCGGAACTTAGGCAACCTAATTGCGCTTTTTGCGCGCCCTCTGCCGGATACGGCCGCGTGTGAATCCTTTACCGCGTATGGCCCCCTAGACCTGCACTAGCCTCCGATCATACTGTACCCAAACGTTCCTCGAAGCCCGCCACGCACCTTTATACTCTTTGCTATCCCATTTTCAACCTAACGATTTATTCATAATAAAATGCATTTTTTCGACACTCATACCGAGTTTAAAGCAGGTGCGCGGTCGTTTTTACTAATTACAAATAGGGAAATACTGAGTCTTCGGAATTTAGTTGAAATTAGAGCAAAGGCTTTTCGTGTCATATTAATGTAAGCATTGACCAAATGAATTGTTCTGACGGATGCATCTGATCGCAACGAACGAGCGGCTGCGCGGGGCGTTGTGCGAGCGCAGTGCCAATTAGCGGCTATCGTCGCTCCACGCGTTTAATGGCTTTTTAATTCGAGCCCGTTAATAGGTGCGCTCGTCGGAGGCGAAGGCAGCGCTCGCGATCCTCCTGATCCGACTCGGTGCAACCGATGCGATCATCATTTTGATCTCGCGCAGCTTTACGAGTATTTACCTGCTAACTTACTTTTACTCCTAGCTTTACGCGTTAATATTGTACATTACAGACTTCATACTGTATATTACTAACAGACATTAAATAGGAAATAAGGTATTCTGTATGTTTCAAAACAAAAAAATGCGCTTTAAAGTTGAATTTTTTTTTCTAAAACGGATACCTAAATCATAAAATCGACATGACGAAACTATAAGGTTCCGAAATGTGAACTACGGAACCCTAAAAAGTAACAATTTTTTTTCATACGAAAGGTTGGCAAATGACCAGGCGGTTCACCTGATGTTAAGTGATCCTGTCGCCCATGGACACACAACACAACATCCGAAGAGTTGTGTAAAATATAATAGGTTAAATGGTTAGGATTATATTAAGAATTTGGTGGGGAAAGGAGTGGGAGAGGATAGATACCCTAAGAGCACTGTATATTTCATTTTATGCTGGCTCTGTGCAGGGCGGTGGTACCTCACCGGGCGCGCGCGGCCGTAGAAGTGCAGCAAGAGCTGTATGAAGGATTTTATACTCTACCACTTTAGTTTACATGTCACACTTCGCTGCATTAAGTTATCTGCAGACAGTTTAGAGACAATATTAATACTAAAGTCGTACACAACCCTTTTCTTTCAAATTAAACAAAAATAAACAAACATCATTACCATGTTGTCCCTCTATTCCACGCCATTCAATAAAACCGATGTTATCAAAAACTTCCATAAAACTTGGTTCCTTTTACCAACACTTCGACTAAACCAAACTTCTATGCTGATTATGAACATGTATACAAATATAGATGTCTCAAATTTGTTGCCAGTGTTGAAGTCGCAGCAGCAGAAATAAATTTATATGACCATGACTATTATGAAGCTATTAAATATGATATAATGATACATTCGGTGTGGCCATTTTGTAAAGATCCTGATTGAAATCGATATCACCTTGCGGAATAAAATAAATTCATTACAATTACATGGCGATGTCTTTAGAGTATTTTGAATAAATACACTTTCGTATGAAAAAAATATTTATGACATTATAAAAGCTACTAGAAATTGGTACAGCATAATTGAGGCAAGTTCCTATAGATAGTATATTTATTTTATTGCAAAACTTATTTTAAAATTTTTAATTAATATAAATAATATTTATATTAAAGAGTTTCGATGTTGAAAGTTTTTAAAATTTTTACATTTGTATTTAAATTGGATGATGTTTTCAATTAATATGGAAAATGATCCTATTGAATTATTTTTTGTTTTTTAATTTTCGAAATTAAACGAAGCTGTATACTGATATA
>DWHK01000537.1:0-13593 GCA_018247855.1 Graphium androcles | reverse complement strand
TCGATCTACCTCCCAATATATTATTTATCAATAATGTAAGCGAGGTCAGATCTACCTACATTGACACATATATAACAATTTGTATAGATAGCTATTTGATGAACTAAAAAGTCTGATGAAATGCTTCACCTCTAGAATATTGAAAGAAAACTATTTCAAATAAAAAAATTACTTTGTTTATTGACTAAATTCAGGAAGTTCATAAAATATCAAACAAAAACATACCTTCATGGGTTGCTATATGATTTCCGAGTGTATAAGTAAGTATACCACAAACCGGACAAACAAGCTTTTCTCGCTTTCTTGATTCAGGCTTTGGATTTCTTATTAGTCTCACTGATGACTTGTCTCTACGAACTATTCTATTTCCCTCTACTGAGGTGTTTGTACTCCTAGGTTTGTAATTTGGATGGACTTTAAGTACAGTTGCATCTTTTGGTCTTTTCAACAATATTGGTGGACCACGGGAACCATTCTTTAATATTGGATCTAGAAATTTTCAATGGTAAATTAAAATATAAATTTATTCATATTGAATTATTATGATGAAATGGGCAAGGTAAATCGAAATAAGAAGCAATTAATCACTATCTTCTCCAATATTCTATCAAATATATTTTTTACCCCTACAAGAAATACAAGTCACAATAGAAATACAAGTTACAGCCTACAAGAAATTTATCTTTTCTTAGGTTTTTTCTTTTATATATTACTAGCTGTTTCCTGTGGTTTAAACCACTACATCATTATCTGCTAGGCTCCTAAGGGCCATAGCATGTTGATAGACAAACAAACTCTCTGACTTTATTATATTAGTTTATATTACTTACAAGTTTTTTTCTTTGATACAAAGCATTGAGTAAGTGATGCTACTGCCATGATAAACCCAGGTTAAATAAATAAAGTAAAAGTGACCAAATTTCTGCCATCAACAACCAACCTACTCAGAGATCATTGGAGGAGGAGGAGATATTATAGTGCACATATGCACAGACACACTCCATAACGCACTCTCTCATCCATAATTCTTATAGCCCGATGAGATGGATATCTCACATGAGCCAAGAGAGAGGCAGGACCAACTTTTTACATACCCATATTTATTTTCAGGCAATCAGGTGGACTGCCCTCATTATCATAACCCAACTGTGAAACAATAACACAATGTTGTCCCCCGACATGATTCGAACCCTCTGTCTACAGTTTATAAAGGATGGCCCAATAGTGGTTTTTAAAATATAAACCCAAGTTAATACTCAGTATATTGAATAGAAAGCAACTAGTTGATCACTGAACATCACAATACTTATAACATCTTTTAAGACATAGACATTACTAATGCATACATATGAAATACTTACAACATGTGATTGTTGTGGATTTTGGTTTTCCATCTTCACTTGCACTATCATTTTCTTCAAAATCTTCCTTGTGTTTCTTTATTACTTTAACCTTTCTGACCACTGTTTTCTTACCTTTAAAAACTTTAATATCACACAATTTTGGTTTCTTAAATTTGGATTTGTTTCGCTCTGTTGGAGGGACATAATCATCATCATCATCATCATGAAATGCATCATCTAAGTATTCAATCTAAAAGAAATAGATAATTTAGATCATGTACAAAAGTAACACTTTAAATTTTTCACAAAATATATTTTTTTCCCTTACATCGTCTTCATCACCATCATTTTGAGTTTTTGCAGTATTCCAACTTATATCAACTTTGTCATCAATAATGGAATCAAATTTTACTTCTTCATTCTCTGGATCTACTTTTCTTATAACAGTATTTGCTATAACAATATCCTTTAGTTCCATACATCCAATATTTTTGTTAGCATTGTCTCCTAAGTCTACTTCCATTTCCCATTTAGGTTCAGATTTAATTGATAATGGTCCAATTTCACTTTTTATGTCAGTGAAGGAATCAAATGCAATTTTCTTTGTTGGCACACTTTCATGGGCCTTTGCTAAGATGGTACGTAGTTTTCTATCAGTTCTATAAAATAAGTAAATATTCAGAATAATTTCATAATACATGGAATATATATTATCCAACATTTATGGAAAAGAGGAATCAATAAAAAAATTACCTTTCTGCAACAGTTTTCAATAAGTATGCTTTCTCTAATGAAGTACAACATTTATGGCAAATTTTTTCAGGTAATCCATCATTAGATAAAACCTAAATAAAAAATTATCATTCTTATTAAAGTAATATAAAATATATCTACAATTTCAAATGGTACTATGTATTTGTAACAGCAAGGTTAGAGCTTAAATATTTATTGAGGCAAACCATTTGTTTTCAAAAGCTTGTGTTACATATTATCAAAGAATAAGTAAAGGAAAACATATTATAAACTAATTTTTAATTTAAAGCGATGACATTGCTACGATTGTTTTTATTTCTTTTTTAATTTGTATATAAGAAACACAAGATTACTATATTTCAAATGAAGTATTATAGATCTTCCTACACATTAAATGATGAAGTTAATAATGAATGAATGAACCTATTAACGTGAAATTAATAAATTTATTGTATATAAACACACTATGGAGGTGGATCTTCATAAAAAATTACCTTAACATCTGCAATAGCTGTCAGCATTTCAGCATAGTTACCAGATAATTTATACTTGAATAATGGGCATAAAGGTTTCTTGTTTGATAAACATATTCGACAAGAACTTAAGTTTATAGTACTGCTTGGATCAAACATTTTTCAAAACTTTAACGCTCAAGGGATGCACAAAAATCCGTAACAATAATGTCAATTCCTTCAGTTGCCGATTGAGAGAGGACCCTTAATTGATTACAACAATCTGTCTTAAATTTGTTGGCGCTGGAAAATTGGGTACAACACCGACATCTTTCCACACTAATGCTTGTCGATGGTTTGGTTGATCTAATTTTGGTTATGAAAAAAATCGATTTTTAGAGTATAATTAAAAATATTGTTAAGGAGTATTTTTTTTAAAAATCATTTGTAATAATACAAAATACACATATGAAATATGTATGTTTTTAACGTATGATTACTTGATATATTATAAAAATATCTGACCAACATCTGGTAACAAGGTGATATTAAAATATCGATTTTGAATCGATTTTCTTTAAATGATTACAAAATAATTATGCTATACCATTAGGCTAGTGATTTTAAATAAAACTGAGCGGCACCATAAAAGCTTTATTTAAATTGTGAGTCGAACCCAAAACATGTCTATAATAGGTGCAAATGAATTTGACTACCTTAGCTATTGCGCTGTCTGTGCGTATATTATTAACGATAAATAGTTCTTAAATTACGTCTTAATAACTAATTCATAGCTACATGGTATATGAAGTAGAAAAATATTATAGACGATTTTTAGTTCGGAAAAGGTTTTCTTAATTTTATGGAAAATGCCCAATTTTTCAATTTTGTGTATTTTGATTTACTGGAACTATAGAGTTGAGATTACACTTAAATCGTTGCAATTTTTTGTTTCTTGAATTACATGTCTTTGAAGCTGCAAATTTACTTTCTTCTTCTGTTATTAATATAACCACGACCCGAAATTAGATTAGTGCAATTTTCCGACCGAATAATTTCAAGTAGTGACATTATGACTGACACATTAAATAGAAAAATCGTATCATAATAAGTAGAACATTAGCAATATAAAACAAAGGAAGTAAATTATGATCTTTTTAATTTACATTTTTTGTTTTTAATTCTGCAGCTTATAAAAAGTATCTTTAGATGTTCTAATATATGGTCCGAATGGTTTTACATATTGTACATTTAAAATATGTAAAGGCTTTTACATATTTTATTTTCTACATTACAGATGATACCCAATCTTCACAGATTTCATGATAAAATAGTTTTATTTGTTTTAAAAAACTACAAGGTTTAATTTTGTTAATAAATTATTGTTATAAGTTACTATGACTACTTCTTTAATTTGTCGTAATCTAGAAAATTAACTTTTTAAACAAATATTTAATGTTAAATTTTTTAATTCTACTGTATACCAAATCACACTTTTGTCACTTTACTTTTAGTAACTGTCTACCAACAACAACATGAAATGTCAATTTAACATTGCGTTGGACGATAGCAGGAACTATTTCTAACTTATTTTGGTTCAGTCTTGATAATTTTCTGTAAGAAGTTAAAACTATATCAAGTTTAAATAGTTAATTAAAGTAACGGAAATATTGGTGTATGATTACTGTGGTTTTATTAGGGAAAATGTTATGATGGCTACCTACGAAAATTGGTCAGGACGACGAAAAGGTAATTTTTCTTCTATTTTTATTTAATGTCCGTGCTTAAATATTGTTGCTTATAATTTTAAATTAATCGATTTCAAGCTTAAATAAATAGGCGAATATCAAATTAAGTCCTATCTTGTATCAATACATTACAGGTAAACTTAGTGGCGATTTATATAGGTTAGACACTAAAAATAAATCGCCCGAAGAAAATATTAAAGAAATTATTCAAGGTTTATATCTGAGGAAACCATTCCACAACGATACTTCACCTACAAACAAAAATTTACCTTTAGAATTAAAGACAGGCCTACGGACTGCACAGAAAAATGGCTCTGATTCTTATAGACTTTCCTGTTTAAATGCATTAGTTATATTGCTGTCTAAAGAAGATAGAAGTAACTTAGGATTTTCAAGTGATGAATTAATGACTTGGTAAGCTTTTTTTATTATGCATATTCTCCAATAAACCATAGTATATATAATTTTTAAAGGCCAAGTTTATATAATCAAATGCAGATATTTAAATGATACATTTTTTGAGTTTTATAAACTTATTATTTTTTCTTTACTATGTATTTTGTATGATTACTTTTAAATAGAGTTACATAATAAATATGCTGCCGGCCAAAAGTTTAAAACCGCACTTAAATAACATAATTATCTATTAATTATAATAAAAATATAATCCCATAAAATAAATGCTCATCTGCAATTCTATTGTTAATATAGAATATTTAAAGAAATCAATCTTTTGTTTACTTTCAAGTTATTAGACAATAAACCACTATTGTTTTCAAATACTGACAAATGTTGCGCTAGAGCCAGATAGTAGAGTCATAATAATATTTTTATGATGTGCTCATTACTAATTACTTTGCTTTTGTTTCACATTGGTCAATAATTAAGATTATTTAGCTTCTAAAAACCTGTGTTTCCGACTTATTATTAACATGTTGACGGACACTTGTGTCTATAGTCATCAAAGCCAAGTTCATTATGTGGCATGATGGCAATAGCCGTCTAAAACGAAACGGTCGTTTTTGGACACTGGCTATAGCAGCACAAATGTGCATTTACCGGTGTACAAGTAGAAACCTAGTTTCATGTTTTGGAATAAATTTATTAGGTAGATTTTGTTTTCTACCTATTACACAACTTATAAATCTATAATAAATTTGTTTGTCATTAATTTCTTTTTGTTTGATTTAAAACTAACATTTTGTGTAAAACTCCCAAAAATATATTTTTTGTGCACAAAAAATTGCTGATTTGAATTATTAAACCTGTCATTTATATTTTTAAATTTTTCTGCTATAGCCTCCATCGTCCCATAACTTACTATCTAAAGTCCACTGGCGCCATGACGGTTATAGCCGCATACAGCCTAATTAAAGGTGCTGAATTAATCAAAATTAAGTTTATTTAGGCAGAAAAAGTAAAACTATACTTCTAATCTAAAAATATATATATATATTCTATAATTCTAAAAATTACAAAAACATATTGTGTTAATTTTCGAACTTCACTTGTTCCTACTGTCCATCAATGTCTTAATCAAGTTTATTTGGGTTTGTTCATAAACCATCTCAATTAGTCTGAACTTGTGGTTTCTACAGTGAACACATCTTAAAATGGGAAAAGCACGCGAAATTAGCGATGAAGTCCGTTGTGCCATTGTTGTTTTACATAATGAAGACAAATCCGAACATGAGATTGCTTCACAACTCGATACAGGGAGACGTGCAGTTTTCAAGATCGTGCAGGAAGGCCGAGAGCTATCTCGTCTAGAGTCACGCTTAACAGTACCAGAAATCTGCATTGACGTAAACAAAACCCAAGTTAAACCTTTATCATTGACTACAGTAAAACGGTGACTGAGAGATGCGAAGTTGTGTGGTCGTATCTCGAAAATCTCTGCTAAGGCCACAAAACAAGAAAAAACGGATGGAAGTGGGCTCTTTTCCATCGATATTGGACTGAAAAAGATTTAAAAAAAAATATTTTTGACCAATGAATCCAAGTTTAAACTATTTGGTTCAAAACAATTCAAAGAAAACAAAAAGAAGAATTTACATTTGATGCAGTGCCCAAGAAAAGATGATGCCAGACTGTGTAGTCCCAACATTCATACATGGTGGTGGCTCAATTATGGTCTGGGGATGCTTCTCTAGCCAAGGAACTGGCAATTTGTTCAAAATTGATGGAATTTTGAAAAAGGAACAGTTAAAAAAAATTTTAAAACCAAATGCCGTTCCTTCCAGGTTGCAATTAATTGAAGATGGATTCATTTTCCAGCAAGATAATGATCCAAAGCATAGCTCAAAATTATGCAGAGGATATTCAGAAGAGAAAAAGGCACAAGGGGTAGTAAAGAACATGGTTTGGCCTCCTCAGAGCCTGGATCTCAATCCCATTGAACTTTTGTGGGAAGAGCTTGATATGGACCTCCATAGTTGTGGCCCATCCTCGCATGAAGAAACGTGGAATGCTTTATGCGAAAGTTGGAGCAATATAAGAATCAAAAGACACCATCAACAAATTGATTGAATGTATGCCAAAACATGTAAAAAAAGTCATAAAATGTAAAGGAGGATTTTTTGATGAAAAATCAGTTTAGTTAACTATAGCCTTTTTTAGCATGGATTATTAATGTTTCTTTATGCTTTTAAAGTATATTGTTTGTCAGTCAGTATTTTATTAGATAATTAAACAGGTTAATTTAACATTGAATATTTTATTGGAGTTTTATTGGATTTTCCTACTTTAATTAATGTGGTCTTAAACTTTTGGCCGGCAGTGTATGTATATAAAATAATTATGATAAAAAAATATAAATCTTGAACATAACATACCACCATTATTTAGAAGTCCATTTTGAAAATAGGCATTATTTTTGAGTTGTTTTTTTGTTGATGAATATATAACAGATTCTGCCCTACTTCAGAAATGCAATTTTAAAGTACAACCGAGTAGTCTTCTGGCAGAGTATACTTAAAAACATTTTATTATTAAGAAAATTACATGACCATCGTCACGTCCGTAATGGCGGCAGACCATACAAATTATAATTTTGAATAAAAAATTACCATTTTCCACAGTTTCCTCTTTTTTTTATTATACTTGTTTACCTTTTCTACCTAAAAAAATTGCATTTTTAGGGTTTGTCAGAATTTGTACAATCCCTTTGTCATATAAACAGGATAATCTAAAAAAAATAATTTTCATTTAGTTACACTATTGGTTACAGCTATTGTAGTAACTATAGTCTATGTGATAATCTATATTAATTATAATTCGTAATTGCATCAAATTTTGTTAATTATATTAGTAGAGTTTTTCAACCAATTTTATAGAAAGATAAAAAAATAAATCTATTGAAACATATGATAAGAAATGTCTTATTATCTAGTAGTGCTGTGGAAAAAAAATAAAGCTGGTAAACATTCTAATTTTCTAGTTGTCATTTGTATTACTTGATTTTTAATAAACACTTCAATAAAAATAGCTGAGGTGTACATACTATACATATGCTCAACATATGTAATAATATACAAATAATAATGGGGAAGCACTGTCATCAATAAAAATTTAATAATATGTGCATATGTGTGTGTCATAAAACTTGCAATGTTTGGGTAGGGCCCATCATGAATGAAGATTGAGTGCATATTAAACAAGCATCAAAAAAACCAGGCTATTTAATACAAAAATAAGTTACATGAAGGGATTAGTCTCCGAGTCCTTAATCCTTAATATAATCCCATCCCATCCTACCCTTTAACCCGTTTTATTCAATCTCCAAGGCTGGCAATGCCCACGCAACTCTTCGGATGTTCCCCATGGACATAGGGCGACGGGATCATTTAACATCAGGTGAACGGTTTGCTTGCTTGCCAAACTTTCCTATAAAAAAAAGAGTGCAATAAACTAGGTGTAGTTTTACGGTATTATACGCATAATAAATAAATACTAGTAGTTCGCGGCGACCTCACGGCTATTTTATTTTACATTAATTCTAATATCTCTTAAACTACTGAACTGACTTTGATGCCCAACAAACTTAAAAATTGTTCTAATCTTTCTTACATTTATTGGAAATTTCGTTTAATTTGATGTTATTCCTGATCAATAATTTATTACAGCATACGCAGTAGCCTTGTGGATGAATCTATGGTCATTAGGGCTGCAGCATTAAGAGTTCTACGGTATCTAATAAAAACTGAGAGTGATGTTGCTACATTTAATATATTAAAATTACCACATATAGTCACAAGGTTTGTTTCTATAATTTTTTTTATTGAAAGAGCACAATTTATTTTACCAGTTAAAAGATGTTAAAATCTAGTTATGAGTTTTAAAAGTATTGCTCTTTATAGGTCCATGGACTTGATGTTAAGGAACGAGGAAGAGCGTGCCCAAGCCTTACGAGTCGTTCGACGAGTGATCGCTGTTGTGGGTGCGGTAGAACAGCCATTACGATATCACAGGGCAGCTTATATAGACCAAGGGTTATTACGATGTTTAACAGCTGTTGCTCGCGCTGGTAGTGCTGGAGATGGCACAGGGGACAGATTATCGAGGCCAGCAATAGCTACCTTAGCGGAGATTTGTAAGTACAATTTTCATTATCAATGCCAACCCTTTAACAAAACATTAAAATATATTCTACATGCTATTGAAGTAAATATTTGCATTTTAATGCAAAATTGAAATGCATTAGGTAGGCAAGTAGAAAGTCGGTCTTGAGACTTATCTCTATGGTCATGTCGGATATTCGTCCCATCTGAGTATTGAAGTAAAGGAATGAAGGGTGCACCTATGTTTGTGTGTGTGTTTGCATTCACTTTACACTATAGTATCTCCAGCTTAGTTGGTTAATCTCTTAATAGATTGTCCACGGTAGCCGAAATTTGGCCAGGAGGATTTTGCGGCTAAAATAGTCACTGTTCTTGATTATTTAATATAAAGAGGTAACTATACTGTTAGAAAACATATTTGAATGATAAAACTGTATGTAACATTACAGGTGTATTAAATCCAGAATTATTCATCTCGTGTGGAGGTGTCAATGCTGTTACAAGACAATTATCAGAATGTGCAACCCCCCGGATGGCAGAAGCGTTATGTGGTGTTTTACTTCATACTCTAAATGAGCCAAGTTCACGGCGAGCTGCCAGAATCGACTTGACGTGTTTGAGTTCGCCATATTGCGATTTTCATTTCCGTCCCGCCGGGACGGATACTACTAGGTACGTTATACAATTCTTAATTCAATTCTTTAAGAATTTTGCTTAGCTTCAATTAGCTAAAAAAATTCAATGTTGATTTCATAGGGTTTCTTGATTCAATTACATTTACAACATTAGATGAAGAATTAATTGTTTTACTTTAGAATGTTATATAATATAAAAAAATTAAGTTTCTGTTTGAATTGTTAAAATAAGACTTTTCAAAATGCATTCGAAAGTGACACGACCAATAACTAATAAAGAACCAATTTTTAAAATTTTTGTCTATGTATCCGTCTTGGGTCGGCTAATCTCCGAACTGACGGGACTTAGAGCTGATGGTATAAGGAGTAACATAGGCTCAATTTTTTATTAAAAATAACCTTAGGGCTCTGTGTAGAAAAATTAAAAAATATTCAGAAAACCTGAAAACAATATCATGCGGATGAAACCGCAGGCACACCTAATATGAAGTAAACGTGTATGTACACTCTATAACGTGAAACATGTTCTAAAGATACTTTTTATGTCCATTTGTAAAATTGTTAATTTCAATAGTCTATCAAAAGTTATATATTTTGGTAATAAAGATAGATGCCACGAAAATAAATTGTTACATTCTCCTATCCTATATACACGCAACAAGCCAACACAGTGTCCAAAAGTAGTGTTACAAAGCTGAATTATCGTAGACATAATCCCCTGTCGACGTAGCTTAACTAATATGATAGTTTATAATAATAATACTGAAAGTCACTGATTCTATTAAAAAACCTTTTCCATGTGTAAAACCTCATGGAAAAGGTAATGTATTGTGATTCAACAACAACATCACCTTACAACATCTGCCTTTTAAAATTTCTTTAGCCAATCGTATAGATTTATTTCAATAGTTGTAAAAATTATTTATATTTATATAAAAGCTTTAAAAATTAATCTTTCTTGCATGGAGGAAAATAGAACTTTTTAAGGATAATACGAATTTCCCGATGAAAACATATCTGACGGAAAATTTTTCTAAAACTAAATAAAAAATAAGAAAGGAACTTAAGACAACAGGCGCATGAAAAAAGGGAAATATAGTCATTATCAGATATGACAAACTTTTAATTGAAAATCCAGAAAACTTATATAATAGACCTATGTGAAACAAAATCATTAAAAAAGGAGAAAGAAACTCTTGAACATAGAGGATACATTAACACCCCTAATCTCAATATAGGACAAAATAGGATAGGATAATAACAAAGAATATGAATTATTTCACCCAATATCAAGCTAAAAATAAATAAAAGAAAAGTAACCCCTGAAGCTAAAAACAAGCGGAAATTCAATAGAAAAGATAAAAAGAAAAGCAATAAAAAGCCCCAACACGCATGGTCTTCGCGAGGAACTCGACCAAAACCAGCAAGCAAGGAGACGATTTTAACTCTGGGTTTCTTAGGGAAATTACTTTTGAAAAAGTACATGTGTGAATTTTCCAAAATTTCTGATAAAATTGCGACGTAAACTATTAGTGTAACATAGCTCAGGAAGAAGTGGACAGTCATCAAGGTCATATGTTTCCATTGAACAAGCCAACCAAAACAGAACGGAAGACTTTTATAACGATCTCTCGCAAGTTATAATGTCATATTCCGAAAACCACATTGTAGTAATAGGTAATTTCAGTGCCCAAATAAGAGCAAAAACCATCAATGAAGAACCTAATACTTGAAAAAATGGACTAGGTAGAAGAAGCAAGAATGGGCAAAGAATTATGAATTTACTCCTAGAAAATAATTTAAGAGTAATAAACAGTATATTTAAAAAACAACAATAGCAAATGGAGTTGGATACCACTGACAATAAATATATGATCCAAAAGCCTTTATACAATACATATGTCATTTAGAACCTAAAGTTTAACAGCAATCGCTGTATGGTTTGAGACATTTTAAATATATAAGACCTACAGGAAAATGTCGAAAAAACAAAAACCAAACCAGTAAAGGGATATGCATTAGAAAAAACAAAAATAAAACTTCCACAAAATCCCAATTACCACTGAAAACCATGTATCTAAAAGTCTGTAGATGTCATGTATCTGTTTTCAGTGGAACTGGAATAACAATTAGCAAAACTGTACACAAAGAATGCAAATAAAAGTAAGGAATTAGAACATTAACAGCCTTATATACGAAAATATACGAATACAAATACGAATCATATACGAACAGTACGATATACGAACATTCGGCTGATACCAAGCTTTTGAAGAGTCTGGAATATGACCGACGGCTCCATACCCACTTTGTGCTAGGCGATCACTACAATCCTATTTTCTATAACACCCCATTCCATATTGTTATTTGATAATGAAAACGAAAAAATATGTGAAATTGCGCAAAATCGAAAGAAGTTTTTAAAATAATATGTGTGTTCCAAATTCAAAATAATTAAAAAGTTGGAAAAGAGAAGAGTTTTTATGTAACAGTATTTATCGCCAGACTAGTTATAATACTGTTGCATAAAAAGGACTCTAAAGGTACAGACCTGTAAGTCTCATATCAAATGTATATAATAAGGTATTTAAAAATATATCTTAGAGAGAATATGTAAGAAGTTAATGAAAGTCAACCTATTGAACAAGCTGGGTTTGGAAAGAACTTTTCTATTATTGCCCATATTCACACATTGAAACAAATCTTGAGAAAGTATAGGGAATATAATAAGCCACTATATATTGCTTTTATAAATTAAGGTAAAGGATTTGACAGCCTGTCCATGATTACATATGGAACAGTTTAGAGAATCACGGAATAAGCATACAATTTTTTGTCTATTAAAGAATATATACAAGAGAAGCACGGTAGAAATCCGCTTGATAACAATAGTAATAATAGGAAAAGAGTTCACAGTACATCAAGGAGTTAGACAGGGTTATTCGATATCGCGTATATGTATTAGCAGTATTGGAAAATATATGCCAAAATGTAATCTGGGGAGCGATCAGCGTTAGAAACAATAGAAGACGGCTTAACTACCTTTGCTTTGCACATTATTTAGTCTTATTAGATAAAGCATCTGAGAGACTGGAAACAATGCCAAAAGCACTGAATACCGAGAGCAGTAAAACAGGGTTGCTGGTGGACACCAATAAGACTAAACTTTTTTACATCATCATATCGATCAAGAACAAAGATTTTAGATATTCTGAAAGTAATAGCGCAAATGGAGGTGGATTGGAGACTTAATTTGTGGCCCAGATAAATGTAGCCTAACAATCACAAACTAATGTCCCAGAGATGGCAATCGGAAAAGAGGACGTCCTTCGATGAGAAGACGATTTAAAACTATCCGCAGGCCCTACTGGAGAAGGGCAGCTTTTAATAGAGCTCGTTGGAAAGCTGGAGGAGGCCTTTGCCAAAAGGCACATAGAGAAAAGGGACATCACATAAAATAATACATATATTTATATCATTATACCCTTACTCTATATAAAGGGCCTTAATAATAATAAAACATATTTAACAGTATAGAGACAGTTTCGATTAACATCATAATATTAATACATGAAACAAAAACCCTTTTTACAAAAATTGAGCGGACGGGGGAGTATAAAATTTGGCGTATTTAATTTTTATGTAGATAAGGAGTACAGAAAGCTAATATTTTGATATAATATGCATTAGTGATATATTAAATAAATAAACAAAATGATTACACACACCACCATGTTGAAAACATATCATAATGACGTGACACATAAACATCTAATATGTCACGCGATTTCTTCGTTTTTACGCAAATAAACAAGTGTGTTCGCTAAAATTACCAAAAAAAGGTCGAAGTTCGACCATTGCGGGACCTCTAGTATAATCTTGCATTGGCTACCCACCCGCAACGCGAGAAAACCACACGATTTTCGCCATCTATTTTACTTGAGGAGTTACAGGACCTCCAAAAGGAACGCAACCGTGACCCCTGTAACTTGCTACATAGCTTAGTCTTGGAATTATACCTAATACTACACCTATGCCTTCGCGATGATGGTGACCCTAAATTTTGGACCATTGAGTCGTCAGATTTAATAAGTGGGGCTACT
>DWHK01000536.1:0-13595 GCA_018247855.1 Graphium androcles | reverse complement strand
CTTCTCTACAGTCTACAACGAAGTTAACTAAACTATTTCTAGTGAAGAGATAAAATACTCCCGGTTTCCTCCATCCATATATATATTTTCCTATAAGTCAACTTATTATGATTTAAACTTTTGTGTTACGCAGAACTAAAATCTAGAAGGTAAATTATATTCCTCTAAATTGATGTAATTAATTCTTTATTTTCGTCTAATATTCCGGAATATGTAACTTTTTGCATATTCATAACCGTATCATAATTTTTAAAGAACATTAACTGTATTTACCCTAGATATAGTGCGGACAACATGGATTTGATAAGGTTTGTAACCTTACCATTTTACCATCTTTTCCATGATACACTCTTAAAGTTTATCAGAACTTTAATTTTCATGAGGGATCATTTTCACCCCCGACCCAAAAAGAAGAAGTGTTATAAGTTTGACATGACTGTGTGCTTGTGACATCGTACCTCACAAACAAATAGATCGATTTTGATGTGGTTCTTTTTTGTTCAAAAACGGACGTGATCGAGATTTATGAAGATCTATTCAGGTGTTTCAAGGTTATCAGCTCTTTTTGTTAGCTGCGGTAGGTATATTAGACCCATAATGGGTATTTACTTTTTAACTGATCTGTGACCTAACATTTGACACACCAATGTATGCTAATACAACTAAGCTATTATGATGATGTAGCTTGAAGGTAGAAATCGAAATCCTGGATTGTCTTTTAGTAAACCCATCAAGATTAAGCTCATTAGATTCGTCTTGTCTAGTTATGTTCATTTCTTCTGATAAAGATGATCTCATGCTGAAACTGGAAGGTGGTTGTTGGAACCCAGAATTATTTCTAGTAAACGCATCAAGTATGGGCCTGTATGTAATACATTGTCAAATAAAAAAAAGTAGGTTCATAGAGAAATTTTGTTATATATATATATTAGTATTTTTAAAGTTAAATACTATACGTAATGTTGTTGAAGTGTATTTAGTTTATTATATGATATTCCTTGAAATTACCTAATTTGTAAATATAATATGAAGTAAATCGCCCCCGGTAGTCTTAATAATTTTGTTTATATTGACCTAGTTCAACATTTGGCACTAAAACTCGTAAATGATTCACGTAGGAATAAGCTTAAAAGCTGCGTTAAAAGTTACGTCAAAAACTACCACCAGCCCAGAGAATAAACGGCAAGAAACTCTGCGGTACCTGGTCTTTATTTAACATATAATTGTGGACATTGAATCAGTATAATAATTATATCATCTGAATTTGGTCAAGCAGCTGCCAGAGTATTTGCAAGTGCAGATCATAAGTAAGTGAATTACTTCCACACATCTTGGCCCTCAGTGTATTGTTGAACAGAATAGTAACCTTTTTTAGACTATACTATATTTCGGAAGTTAATCTCATAGTTAAATTTGTGTTTTAGTAAGTTTATCATGCGTTTGTTTGTTCCTGTATAGAAACGACCTTTTGCTTTTGGCAAGTCTAAACGTAGATACTTCAAAAACAATATTCAGCCCGCTCTACGTTTTCGGGAAAGATCGGTATTTTTTCTTACGTACATAATATTTTCATATATGTATATACAATGATGATAAAGTCAACATACCTGATCTACCAAAAAAATCGCACGACGACTCGCGTGGACCTAGATTATAGACTGCTTAATTGTATGCTTTTACAAAATAAATATTGTGTCTAGACTGGCTGCGGAACCCCACAGCAACACTCCAAAAGATATGATGCTGTGATAGTACGAGGAATAAACTAATTTAATAATTGCCACATCTGTCATCACCTGTTGCTGTCTTATTTTGCGTATAGCAAAAATTGCAAACTTAGTTTTTTCATGATCACAGATTCATTTGTAAATCAACGAATCACATCTAATAAATGTGTGAAACTAAATGTTTCATATAACTAAAATTTTGTAAAATAATATAAAATATAATTTTACCTTATCCACTCGTAGTTTGTATTCATAAAACATTAAACCAGCAAAAGACAACGAAAACGGAAATCGTAAAATGTTACTTATTTATATTCTCTATAAGAGGTTGTTGATAGCACGCAGAGGGTTAACCTGATGTTAAGTGACGTCGCACATAAACATGAACAACATCGGAAAAGTGGTTTGCGCGTTACCAGCTTAAGATTTTGGATAAAACAGGTAATTTGGTATTAGGGGTAGAAACGTATATCGGAATGGCCACCCGGCAACCCCCTAATGCCAGGCATACTTTATTTATTCCTCGTTAAAGTAAAAGATGTTGTTAAAAACTTAATCACTTATGTTTCCTAACATGTTACATTATATCAAACAAATAACTAAATAAAACGGAATAATATCATTATTCTTATTCCGAATAATAAATGCTAATACACGTTTTTTTGTCTGTAGAATTTTGTCCAGTTCTAATAGATAAATCCTATTCACCGTTCCGACTTCATTCATTCCTCATTCTTATTCACTTATTTTGTGGAACGCGCTACATTTTGAGATCACGATGGCTAAAGGTCGCTTTATAATTAAAAAGACAGAACGCAAACACATTGAGTCCGTCGTTGAATATATATGTATTTTTATATACTAGAGGTCTCGCGTTGGTCAAATTTAATGGTATGATTTTGAATTATATTTATCTTTTTTTGTGTAATTTTAGTAAATGTCACAATTGTCAATTAGCGTAATATTCTGATTAAGAAATTGCTTGATATGTTAAATGATTATGTGTTTTTTTTTGTATATATCAAATTCAGGATAGAGTGGGTGATGATTTAATTTTTTAATTTAATGATTTTTGATTGAATTCTCGTTGATTTTTTGCAATAACTATTATTCTTTCTTCTAGCATCATGGTCTCATCACAATTATTTATATCCACGATTACGTCGCATTGTTACACTAGAGGATCAGCCGATTCAAACAACTAGATCCCTAAAAGACAGTTTAGTTACTCCAATAAATATGAATTCTACAAGTTATCCGAAAAGAAAGATAAAAATTATTACAATAGAAGATGATACTGGTTCGAATTATTTTTCTAAGTGTAAGTAACAGCAATTGTATAATTTTTGCCAAACTTGAGTTTTTCTGATCCCATGCAAAATAAACTAATAGATTGTCTGTGATTTTGGCTGATTATAAATTATTTACTTTAAACAATGGCAATATTTTTTAATTATTTATTCAGCTATGGTGATTCAGGTTCTTAAATATGGTATGTTTTATGATATGCCTTCCCATTTCATCTGATAATTTTGGTAATTTGACATCTCATTATTATACCAACTATTTATGTCTCATGTCACAATATGTTCAATGAAAAATAAGAAGGACCAATGAGAACAATCTGATGATGATCTCAGATGTACACTTCATATATCATTACATGATATATGATGATGAAAAGGTGAATTCATCAGTTTAAAAATACATACGATATATCCCTGTTTATTTTGAATTACATTTATTTTTAGGTATTATTGACTACATATAATATCCATATATATTATCATACATAGTTCATTATTTCTATTTTATTTATTTACAGCCAAAGATGTAAAGACTGCTACAAAAATTACTAATAGAGCTATTGAGGCAAACTACATGGATGGAAAGTCACAATGTTCCCAAAAAACAATTTCTAGAGTTAGTGGCTCTACAAAGTTTTTATGTATGTACCTCTGTACATATATTATTATAAAAACTGTAACATTATTATGGAAAAAAATTGTTCTGCTTTTTGGTTAAAAATATGGTTATATCATATGCATGGAAGATTTTGGGACATGTAATAATATAATTTTTAATGAAAAATGATTGTTACATAGTGTATTGTTTTCTTTCACAATTTTACAGCTTTACAGTTTTAAAATTGTGGAAGAAAACAATAAAAAAGATATTGATTATGGCCAGCAGAAGTTCATATTGTAATCCTTATCTGCTATTTTTCTAAATAATATGAGGTTGATGGCAATTGGCATTGCTATGTGTAAATTAGTATTATAAATGAAGTACTATGGATTTACAGCATATCAGATAAAAATGTTTTTGGATTTTTTTTGAAGATTTGAGACATAATTATGGACCTTTGGCTATTGCATGTGCCAATCACAGCCTTCACAATAGAAGAAACATCTGATTTTTTTTGATGACTTTAACAAAATAAGATCTCATATATTTTGGGTTTGGGGCAGTTGCCCAGAATAAGACTGTATAAGTAAAAGTCTTAATGTAACTATCTAAATAATGGTAATAAATATAGTAATCTATTATAAGTAGGAATGGGTTGAATAACAATTTATAGATCAATGACTGCATGATAATGAAAAAAAAATATCAATGACCGGTTCAGTGACAAAATCATCAATGATTTTATAATGAGTGAGAGCGGGCATAATGATATTTTATTACTAAGTATTCTGTTTTTCTTTGTGACACAGTTGTTTTGCAAACTAACATATAAATTTTAGTTCCAATCCTTCCTTTGTAACTTTTGAACTCGAAATACAAATTAAGATATACACATATATGTATATAAGTTATGGGGCACAGTTAAGATTGGAATACAGTTATTAAATGTACACTTTTTTCTTTTTCTTAGTATCTATGTATAATAACTACATTGTATGTACATTATTTACATTACATGTTTCTAAAATCTATTCTATTTGTTTTGTGCATGACAGGCACGGAACAGTAAGGCGTCATCATTTCACACTTGCCTCGCAGTCACAGTCACTACGGCACAACATCGCATTTCATTTCATTCATTTGTAATGAAAAATTATTTTTAAGCATTGGTGATATTGTCATTTGCAATGACAACGATTTTAAAATATCGATAATTTTTCAATGTGACATGATATCGGACTCATCTCTAATTTTAAGCAGTTATGTAGGAACCAACTCCACAGCAATTTGTACTGTGGAGCCTCCGCCTGTGGAGGTACCACAGCTCCTGTAATTATTTAAGCAGGACCTTATTAACCAAATCTACTTTATTCTTTTAGTTTTTTTAGTATGGCATTGAATTGATGCATTTAAACAAATTTATTATTTTCTTTGTTTATTAGTTAAAGTTTATCATGTTTATAAAAACTAATACAAATTATGTGTTTATTTACTAGATTCAACAGAAACAAAACATCACATATCAAAATCTAAAGACTTGTGCAATAAAATTGAAGTGGATAAAGTAAATCTCAAGGACAAAAAACAAATGAGGACTTCAGAAAATGACAAAATAATAAAAACATTTCATATAAAAGAAAAAGGTTTGTATTCAAATTTCATGCAACATATTTAGCTTTCACTTATAAAATTATTAATAAATGTCATTTGAGCTCAGGAACTGCATTCTTACATTTAATCTAGTATACTTGTGCAACATAAGATATATGAATTGTGCTAATGTATACCAAGGCTGCTGTACAAATGAAGCTTTCTTATTGAAGGACACAAGCCAATAAATTGTTTACGACTAATATTCAATCAAGCCTTGGAAAAATCAAATGTTCTTTTAATATAGTTTATTATATTTAAATTTACTCTGGTGAGCTTGGTTTATTATAGACAAATTCTTTCGGATTTAAGACACCTGCACAATGGTAAAGGTGCCTAGTCTTAGCACAAATTTGTGCAATTGATATTTTTCACATACCATCAGTGGAAAACTGCTGCCTCACTTGCCAGCATCTTTGATAAATAAAATATACATTACAATAATATTAATGCTTCCCTGTTTCAGATATATCACAAAATGTAAAAAAATTAAGTAAATCGAAAGTTGGTATGAATAAAAATTTAATTGTATCAGTAGAACCAGCAAAAGAATCTCTTACTGCAAAACAACAGATATTTGACAATATGAAAAGTGGAGCACAATCTGTTAAACTTAATAAAAAAACACATTTCATCAACACTCAAAATCATCACAATAAAATAGATAACGTTAATAATATTTTCCGAAAAAATAAACCAGTTACGTTAATACATGTACCTCTTGATAAGAAACCACAAAAGTTGTCAGACAAAGAGAATAAGGTTCATAAAATAGAGTGTGGTACTGAAATTGATAAATCTATAGCTTTGAAAGATGTTAGTGTAGGAACCGAGCCTCTATTAAATCAAATGCATAAAAATACGGAAATTGATATAAATTTAGATTGTTTATCCGACACTATAAATGGTAGTGTTGTAGAAACTAACACAAAAAAAGAGAAATTTGATAACCTTAATATACCAAAAGTAACCTTAAAAAAAAAAAGAAAGGATCTCACTAGGAAAAAAATAGTAAATTTTTATACCAGATCTTTACCAAATCTCAAGACACCTATAATAGATGCGACTCCAATCTCAAGTGATCACTGCAAATCTGATTCCCGCCTTCCTACAAATTCGTCTTACTTCATTGGGACAGCCACTGTCACATATACAAGAAAACAGAAAATAGATTTTCATGTTCTTGAAAAAAATGAAGGGATAACCACTAATTTATGTTCAGCTTCCTTAGCTTACCCTTTAAATGTTGTTTCTATTTTTAAAAATGAAATCAATAACAAAAGTTCTTGTGACAAGAAAATAAAGGAAACTGAAAAATCCTACTTAGATTCCAAACATTGTAATGATCTATCGTCTGTTAATTGGCCTCATGGCTGCGACAACAATAAATTAGTGAAGCCGTCAGACATAATAAGCACAATAAGAGTTAATAGCAGTTTATTAAAAAGCGACTACATTTGCGAACAGTTCCAGAGAGAACTCAATTTTATAGATTCATTTTTCGAATCTCTACAATACTTGGAGAAGCTTTCGGAAAGGTGTTTCGCAGACGTTGATTTCGATAGTTTGACTTTCGTTAAACCGTTAGAAGCGAACAATTCTGAATACGTTACAAATTTCACAAAGATTGATAATGGCCTTAATGTTGATGATACTGAAACAATGGCCACCAAGAGTCTTTGTCAGGTGAGTGTTATCTTTTTTAAATGTAAACATAACAACATGTAGCGTAACAATTATGCGACATCGCTCTGCAATAACTCCGTTCTCTAATCTGAAATTTTGCTTCAGCAATATACATTTTTATATGATTAAATTGTGTTTATATCATTATTCATACATCGACATTATTAAATTTGTTTAGTTTTCAATAATACTGCACAATACACTTTTATTTACAAATGTGTAGTTTTGGAATGTCAAGTTACGTGTGTATCTTTTTCAGCTCAACTTACTCATTCATAATGAGCAGAGAAGAGCAAGGGATTTCCTATTTGTACTTAAAATGCAAGAGGACGTTCTAAAGGACTACATAAAGTCTCAAATGCTATGGTTGGAGAAAAAGAAGAAGCAAGACAACACGGATATTTCGGCATTAAAGAAGAAACAACGTGGCGCCTTACTTAAACTGCAGCATGAATGCGGTGAAATGCAAAGAATGCGCAAAGCATTGCTCACGCTGTCAGAAAAGCGTAAAGTGGCGCTCATGAAGAAAAAGAAAACCATCGAGATGAAATTAAAAAACAACATGAACGTAGAACAAATTCTGTTAGGGAAGAAAAAGTTGAAACGTAATACGTCCTCTGATCGTAGTTTGACTCCAATAAAGTGCTTCGAGCTGTCTAGTAGTGGATGCGAGGATACTTCTACCTCTAGACAGAAGTCAGATTGCACCTGGTACAGTACATTCGTTGCTGATACCACCCTAAATGTAGGCGAGAAAAGCGTCACGAGTGCCGAGAAGAGCATACAGACCGGCGATAGCATCTCGGGCGTTGACGTAGGCAGTCGGTCGGCTGCTGCCGCCGCCGAAAACTGCATAGTCGTCGATGGGGACTATTTGAACATACTATTTCACAACCTGTCCCTGCCGCAAATATTCAGCGCCGGCAAGCAGTACGAAGTTAACGAGGAGGCTCTGAAGAACATCGTTACCTCTTCCAACTCTCGCAATAACATATCAAGGGACAGTGATGAGATTGAGAAGTTTATAGAGCAGGTGAAAAATCACGAGTCCGAGAGTTCTAGTAGTGCGTCTACGGCTCACAGTCTGGTGGAGGAATTCGATCAATATTACAAATGTCTTGAAGATGAGGATAAATCTCTCACGAACTCTCCCGACAGTGAGCTTAAGGAATGCGCCATGCAATCGGGCAGGCAGCTGGATAGTTGCGAGCTGGATAGCGTTTCCACGATAGCCATTGATAGAGAAGATAGTCTGCTGAAGAGACTGAGTGATGTGTACGGGACGGAACATTCGTGCGCGTGTGAGTCTTCTGCGGCGTCCGTTGAGATGCAGACGGGCGGCATGGGTGGCGTGGCGGGCCCCTTGCCCGTCCCTGCGGGAGAGCCGGCTCCAGGCGACACGCAGAGTTCAGATCTCAGCCAGTGGACCTCCATCGCAACATCTGACGATTCAGGTACGCTATCTATCAACAAATATCTCTGGTACTGGTGGTTTTGCTCGTGTCTTCTCTCGCGTTAATATAGATTTTGTTAATTTTTTTTTTGCAATATGTAGATCTCTTTTGAGTATTTTTTCTAGACAACCATCCTGCAGCATATTCATGTCCGTAATTCAACGACCGTAATTAAAACTAGAAGTAATTTTTCAACCCTCGGCTTTAGCACTTTATCCTGTATGTAAGGTACGCTAAAGCCCGACAACGTGTTTGGAAAACTCAGTGATAATTGATTCAGTAGATATAACGTAAAAGTATTATAAGTAATCCTCAAAAAAAAAAACAACTTGTAATATCAGTAAAGGTTTGCAGTGTATTTGGTTTTGTTTATGACTTGGAGCTATGGTTCTATCTTAACGACTGATACCTGATCAGGCGTGGACTCTTAAAGCCTCTTACTCTTAGTATCGTCAGTATTATCGATGTACTCAAAATCAAAGTCAAAATTCTTTAATTTCGATTTAGGGTTTTTAAGCTCTTAAAAATGTTGAAAATTACCACCGGTTAGAAAAATAAACCTGTTCAGAGAAGAACCGGCAAGAAACTCTGTCCTATCTTTTTTTCACATATTATGTTGCAATATAATTACATTGCATCAGTATAATAATTACTTCATCTGAATAAGTCCAACAACTGCCAGGGTATTTGCACGTGCAGAGCATGAGTGAATCAGCTCCACACATTTTGGTCCTCAATGTATTGTTGAACAGAATTGTAGCCTTTTTTTATCAGAGTTACCTTTACAATATCTCGGAAATTAATCTCATTTAGTTCATTTTGTGTATTAATCAGTTTGTTGTACATTTGTATGCTCTTGTATAAAAATGATTTTTTGATTTTATTAAGTCTAAATGTTCGCCATGCTCTACGTAGTCTACTATCGTTTTTCAGGAAAAGGTTGATTTTTTTTCGTTAATACATAATATTTTCATATATGTACAATGACGGTAAGGTCAACATGATTTGCCAAAAATATCTCCCAATGACACGTGTTGTTCCTGGTTATAGATTGCCCTACCTGCCTGCTATTGCAAAATATATATTATGTATAGATCCGGCTCCCCACAGCAACGCTCCATGAGACATAGAAGTACGAGAAATAAACTAATTAAGCAGTTACCTCATCAGTTAACTGTTTAATTTTGCGTATGGCAAATATTGCAGAACTTAGTTTTATATGCGAGTACATCAATGTTTTTTGGAATCTAAAGAGATTTCCAGGAAAACATAAAATTTTCTACGCGAAATTAAGCTATAACTAAGCATTCGGATATTTTTTTTTCCATAACCTTTTCCTTACAACGAAGTAACTAAATCAAAGACAAAACATTGTTATATATTTCGATAATTTTATATATAAAAACTGACTGCTTTACAGACAACCCTCAACATGATCAAGAATTTGGTTTAAATATTACACCTATTCCCACATATGCATCTCCGGTGCTCTATGAGGCCGAGGAATTAAGACGTCAACAGCTAGCAATAGAAAGAGAGGTGAGTATATTTTTAGAGCGTATATTTATATTTAAAATTATTGTTATTATGTCGACCAATTATGCTGAATAAAAAAAAATCAAACCTTTACATTTTTCATTAGTAAATTAACTAATTATTTAATGCCTCTCTTGATTGTTTTAATGGCTAATAAACAAAACCAGTAAATGGACTTCTAATCGTTTATATTTAAACAATAATTATCAGAAGTACATCGTGAGGAATAACATTATGACCGATTGTTAGTGTTCTGTTGCTTGTTTCTGCTTCAATTTGTATATGTAAGTAGTAAATACTAGAAAAAACACTCGACTTCTATGAAAATTTTCAAGGTATGCTTTTGAACGGACACGTATTTAAGCTTTATATAGCAAAATATTGTGCTAATTGTATATTGATTTCTCTTTATAAAACGTGTGTATATAAAATATTTAGGTCATTATAGGATGAGAAAGGACCCGTTCTAGAAAGGCGTCGATCTTTCTTTTCAATCGTCTTGTCGCCCTTATATAATATAAAATTCAAATGTGTGGATTTCTGTCTATATGATTTAAACTATATTTAATGTTATCGTTCTTAACAAAAAATAATTATTTATCTTAAAACGGAGGAACTTTGGATTCCCTATATGTTTTTCAGTATCATTAACGATGCTTTTGTCATTGCGTATGTTAAATGCAAATTTCAATACCTGTGTATGCACATGCGTAATCGTATTTTTTAAACTATACGATACAAGTAGGAAACGATGCAGCGTCCTCAAAAGATTATTTCTTCCTAGATCTAACAAATACAAACGAAACAAAAAATGGGCCTAATCGGTAGAGCCGTTCTCAAGCGATGTACTGCCATACATGTGGCGTCATTGATGTATATAATATTGTATGTTTATGCATTTATATTCGTTTTGCTTATATATACATCTACCTCTTGATTGCCAAAAAATGTCATATAGAATCGAGCTCATCATATATGAATAAAAGGGTTAAATAGATAAACCAGTAAATATACAGGGTGGACTTTTAAAATGGACGCGGATGGTCAACGCCGAAACAATAAGGAATAGTTACATAAAAAAATATAGGTATGCTTAAACGACCCCCAAGCCCAGTTTTGTTGAAGTATATACCGCATCGCAAGATTTTCGAAAAATAATTATTTCTAGCTAAGAATCGAATACTTTAATTAAAAAATTAAAATCGTTTATCTTTGAATATTATCCGATAGTATTGTTTAGGTTCAATCTTGGTGGAAAGTAATGTTTAATCAAATGGAAGCATATTTTATCAACATGAAGCGGGAGACCCCCTAGTGTTTGAGCGGGGGACTGAAACGATGAATATTTCCAACTTGTTTAAAATAGCTCTTTCTATATTCATATGTAACTGGTTGTGCCCCACGGTTTCATCCGCCTTGACATTTACTGTTCGGCTTCTTACAGACGTAGCGTGATGCTATATAGCCTAACTATTCCTTATGAATCTGACTGTCGTATACGAAAAAAGAATGCTTACATTCCGACTCGTAGTTCCAAAGATTATTCCGTTAAATTAAACAAACACAACACTCTTCTGTATATATGTATTTAACTGAAGAGTGTAGTCTACATATGTAGTTATTATATTACATCCAAATTTTGCCTGCAAATCGTTTAAGCATTCTTCTTTCTAGTTGAGCCGTTCTTCTTTCTAGTTTCTAGTTGAGCCGTACTTTATTTATTTAATCTTTACTGTAAACACCTCAATTCTGATTAGTTTGAATATAGATTTCGTTGCGTATACGGTGTCAATTTTGATTCGTACGTATCGTCAAAGATTATGAGAAAATAGACCATTTAGCGTAGACTAATGAACTGTTAACCTAAGGGTGATAAGGGAAAGACTCGATTATACAAACTAAATTAGAGACATATGCACTTAGTGTTTAAGGTTCGTAATTTCGAACACAAACACGCTAAACATACCAAACGTAATCAACAACGAAATACAGATTTCTATGTTTGCGAATTTTTACTAATTGTTCATTATTTATATCTCATTGTTTGTACTTAATGTGAGTTATCTATAATTATACGAGACGATAGAGATAGTCGTTCCAAAATAAATATGAAATAGTATAAGTGGTAATGGCCTGCTATTCAAAACACAAAAACCTTCTGGAACAAGTTGTTGAGAGTTTTCAAGGAGAGGACTAAATAAATCGATAAAATTTGTTTCGAGAACGAAGGAAGCTTGGTGATTCCCACGCCATAAGCGTCACACTTATAAGTAGGCACGTCGACTTCAACGGAGAACTTTATAATGCTAAATATAAGTTAATGTCTCGGAAAATTTTATAAAATCATTTCTAAATAATATTAAACGGTATGAATTATAGTATTGTAAACTAATTTATTTTTAGAAATTTAAAATCATTTACGAACGTACCATATGGCGCTTGAAATATTTTTGTTTAATTTTTTATTTTAAATTGTATCTGATATTGCACCAAAGAATTGTTTTTATTACATTATTCTTTTCATAATCGTCAAATTTTCTAGGTATTGGGTTTTATTTTGTTATTAATTATTAGATCAAGCCATCGGAATATTGAAAACATATTCGAATATTTAAAATTAAATAACATTCCTGCCTATCTAGCTGAAAATATAATTACTATTGCGTGATTATAATTGTTGCGATGGTTTGCCCTTCTTTTGATGTAGTACAACATAACAACGTACATATTCTTTTTAATCAATGACAAATAGAAAGTAAGCGTTACAGAGTCGTAGACAAACATTTTAGTTTCACGAATAAATAAAATAAATTAAGATTTTATATATCGTATGTATACGTTTGATAATATTTCTTTTTAATTTATTATACAGCCCCAAAATAATATTTGTCTATATTTTATTGTGAAGTAGCGAAATAATTTTAAGTTTCGTTCGGCAGATAAAAGCTTTAGAACAGCAGCAGTGCCTGCTGGTGGTCCGCGAGATCCCAGACAAGCCTCCACCGCCCTACACGCCTCCCTCCGACACCCGGATGCCGAAAACACCGCGCAAATTCCTAAAAGACTCCGTCACAGAAGACAAAATACACAAAGAATTCATAGACCTTTCACCGGACAATTTCGACATAAGCGATCCCTTCGATGGCTTCGTCAAAGATTTCTGTGAAGAAAACATCGAGAGGCAAAAGTCCGCGACCAGCGACAAACCGTGGGACGCATATAATCTACTCCCCCATAGACCGCAACCAGACTCAAAGCAAATAGTCGAAAAGACATGTTCGGAATTGAAGGAAGTGCTATCTGGTGTAACACCAACTTATGTGTCAGGTAAGATTTTTCATTTAAAATTTCACAAAAATAATTGTTAATGGGAAATTCATAGCGGAATATTACTTTGACTAAATTCCTAAGTAGGCATCATTGAAACAATGTCAACATATAAATTATATACAATGTCAACTTTTTAGGTGGTAGAGCATAACATCCTTCATACAGCATTTGCTGCACTTCTACCCTTCTCAGAGCCAGCATAAAATAGAGTATGCATGGCTCTTGGAGTTGCCGGATAGCCATTCCTACCCTTTTCTTTTCCCACTCCTTTCCCCATCAAATCCTTAATATAATCCTATCCCAT
>DWHK01000535.1:0-13597 GCA_018247855.1 Graphium androcles | reverse complement strand
GAGCCGACGGTCATATTCCAGACACTTCAAAAGCTTTCTTTTATCAGTGTATATCGTACTATCAGCTCACTTCGTCTGTCGAAGACCAGAAAAGATCGGGGCGACCGCGTGCTGTTACAACTACAAAGGCAGTTAATGCTGTTAAAGCCGGAATTCGTCGAAACCCCATTAGGAAGCAAAAAATCTTTTCGCGAGAAATGAAGATTCCTGCTAGGTCTCTGTCGCGTATTATAAAACAAGACTTGAAGCTCGGTGGATATTGTAGATATACAGGACATGCTCTAAATCAATCTTTACAATTAAAGAGTGTGGATCGATCAAAACACCTTCTGTCGCAATACGCAGGTGAAAGGCACAGAAATGTCCCCTTTACCGATGAAAAAATTTTTCTCGATTGAAGAACACTACAATAAGCAAAATAATAAAGTTCTAAAGAATCTGCTCAAGTGGTCGGAAATGTACAACGTGGTCATCATCAGTGATGGTTTGGTGGGGCGTGGCTTATCAAGGAGTCACAAAACTACATTTTTGTCTGACTAGAAACCAACGTTCCGGGCTTTATAAGAGCTGAAGACTGGCCCTCATCTAGCCCAGACCTCAACCCTTTAGACTTCAAATATGGTCAGTTTTAGAGGACATGGCCTGCTCTAAACGACACGGCGACATTGAGTCTCTTAAAACATCTTTGGAGCAAGCAGTGGCAAAAACAGTGGGTAAATCTATAGATTCGTGGCCAAACAGATTAAAGGCTGTATAAAAGTCAAAGGTGGCCATTTCGAAAAGAATATTTTTTTCATTTTTTGCTGAGACTAATAAATATGTAGATATAAATTTTATTAATATTACTTTACTTCATTAAAAAAATGCATTTTCATTTGTAACAGAACTTATGACTAAGAACTACGGACTAGGTATATCAAATAAAGACTGATACTATTCTATATATTAAATACTAGCGGCCCGTCTCCGGCTTCGCACGGGTGGACATAAGATGTTTTTTATATTTATATAGCCTATGTTACTCAGGGTAAATGTAGCTTTCGGATGGTGAAATAATTTTTGTAATCGGCACAGTAGTTTCCGAGTTTATTCATTACAAACATACACACACACAAAAATACGAATATTTCCTCTTTATAATAGTAGTGTAGATTTGAAAGAAAGACTGTATATTCTTATATATATAAAGACTGTATATAAGGCTAAAACGAAACATGTTTTTTTCACTCTCCTGTAAAATTTGATAAATAATACTTACTAACCTAGTAAATCAAAAGAGTGAACGTAGGTGCTTAGCATTTGGCAATTTTTAACCGACTTAAAAAAAGGAGGAGGTTCTCAATTCGACTGTATTTTTTTATGTATGTTACTTGGGAAACTTTTTACTGGGTGAACCGATTTTTATGATTCTTTTTTATTTGAAAGCTGAGGCTTCCCATGTCCTATTTATATTTGAATAGGATCTGACAAGTAGTTTTTAAGTTATTAATCAAACAGTGGAGGTTGAAAATACACAAGGAAACTCCATTTTTGAGGCGGTTGAAGTCGGTTTTTAAATTTTCTGTGAAAATTATACTAGTTTTTAATCTGTTCTCAGCTAAGAAGGTAAGATGATCCATACGTCGCACGCGCATGTTGCAGTATACCCATCGCCTTTTTTCTGTTGCAAAGAGTTTGGTGTTATATCGTGTACCTATGCTCATAATCCGTTGCATCGGGTTAGAAGAGTACATTAAGTGAGTACTGATTATGCGTTCACATTTATGTAGGCAGTAATTACTATAATATCTTTCACGCAGTTTGTTTCGCCATGTTTGATGATTGGGTATGGGCAAAAATACATTTTTATTTTAAAGTCTTATTACAAAATAAATTGTATAGTTCATTACTCATCCAATCAAATGTGGTGTTTATTTCTTTTCAATCTCAGGCATACATTTTGCTGATCTTGTGGTGCTTACCGTTGATTTGGTATATATATGTAGGTCGGGAACTATTGAAAATAAACATCTGGTTTAAATGAATCGATATATTTAAAAAAATTGTACATCATTACTTTATGTTAACAAAACCACATGAAAAGGGAAATGAATAAGCGGTGAAACAAAAATCTTTCTCATAGTTACCATACAAACCAGGCAATTCGTTCCTGAAGATCCTATTCACAAAGATTTAAATAAAATTATCTTATTGTTTTTTCATTTTTGGTTCGGTGTATTGCATCCGGTGTTCGATTACATACGTGAGAAGATTGAAAAATTGTAAAAAACAATATACATATCTTCGATAGAAACGAAAGTATACGTAAAAGTCGATGTACGATTAACGATTGGATTTAACATCTCTGGGTCTATAATAATACGATACCCTCATGTGCTTTCTAAAATAATCCTTTACTATTTATTTATGTATTCAATGGATACTACTTCGATACTTACTACCAAGGTTATAGGCAACGTTAAGGTAAGTCTTGTATTACACCTTCCACCTGGGAAAAGAGACAAGTAATTAGATTTATTGTTAACCTTCATTCATATTGATATATGGACTATGTCTTCTCACTTTGACTCTTGGGTCCTCCACGACGGGCACATCAAAAGTCATGTGTTCCCCTTTTAGTACCTGTAAAATATCATAGACAATTACCGTTTGCTGCGACAGAGTTATTAGTTAATTTTTTTAAATAGATTCTCGTCAAAAATATAAATGGTAAAATAGGAACCAAGTTAAATATACGAATATATAAATAAACTTGAAGTTTCTGTTTGTAATCTCAAAATTTCGGCTTTCTACTAAATCCATATGAAATAAAATGGAAATAAACCACAGTATACCAACTTTTAATTTTTTTTTGTCGTTTCATAAATTTTTTTGTCGGTTTATCTGTCTGTTTGTTTCTTTATTTGGGTTATCTGTCAATTGTGGACACCTGATGTCAAGTGGGGATTACTTGACATCAGGTGAACGGTTTACTCACTTTCGCCCATGTACCATGGACACTAACATGCCAAGAGTTGTGTGTGGCGTAGCCAGCCTAGGAAATTAGATAGAACAGTTTATTAGATAAGATGGTTCAGGAACATTTAAAGGATTTGGTTGGGAAAGAAGTGGAAAAAGATAGTGGTAATGGCTATCCGGTAACTCCAAAAGCAATGCATACAAATAAGTGCTCTAAAGTTTTTTTACTCTGTCTGTAGTTTTCTTTTATGAAAACCTATTCTCCGGCGAAAGAATAAGTTTATGCTATAATGATTATAATAGGCGTTATAGCTTATTATACAAATTTCATTGCATAGAAAACAATAAAAATCAAATGCAAATCGTAAAAATTGACGTATAATATAAGGCTTAGCAGATGTGTCGCCTGTTCCTTTTTCTTAGCTTGAATTTGACTTGACTCGCTATCGTGTGAGTGTATTTATTTGTTTTAACTAAACTGTACATTCGAATAAATCTTGACTAACGATATTTCATAAATACGTGACATCAAATATTTTTTGTAAAAAAACTGAAAAATTTTATGATTTTATAGTCGTATTTAAAATTTTATTTTTATAGTCTTCTTACCCCTGCAGTTTCGAGACATGGTTGCCGAGTTTTGTTGACAATCACCTCGTCGTATATATCCATAATGTCACATGAAATACATTCCATATGAGACTCGATTTTATTAGCTATTGATAACAAAGTGCTAATCTGGTTGCCGGCTATTGAAGGTGAGCTTCGTTGGTACTGGAAGATACGAACTGAATTTGAAGACATATAATAGAGAGACTTTTTATAATAGAGTTTTGTTATTTATTTATTATACTTGGGCAAATACAATGATGTTTTGCTTTGGTTAAAATTGCTGATTTTGCTGCAGTGTTGGTTTATGCAACCGTCAAACCGTCGAACCTATATTTTACTTGAAAAAAGGGTTTGTGTTTGTGTCATGTCCAAACACACCCAAGGGACTAGACGTATAGCCTCCACGGTTTATACGACGGTACTTGTGCGCTACGACCCCAGTCCTCATTCTTCATTTGAGAGGGATTATTTTTGGTTTTTGTATGCCATCTGTACTTCTAGCCTTGCTCTCATCACATTCGTATTAGGAGCTTATAGAGGAGACTGAATTTGTACCGTGCATTGATGTGTAGGCTTGACGTCGATACGGGTGTCGCACGTGATTAAACGGGTGAGCAGGGTATAACATCATGTCAGTCATTAGATTCGCCCCACGATTTGTGTCGAACTTGCAGTGGCGAGCACAGCACCTTGGCGAACCTTTGTGCTGCGGCCGGTGATAACGGTGTTGTAGGGTTGGACATCACTTCAACATATGAGGGTCACATAGCTTTCCACCTTCTCCACGTTCCACAGGAATGGCTCTAATACCAATCCGTATGAAACTCCACGTGATATTTCCACGGTTCAGCCCATAAGAGGGCGTCCATAAATAACGCAATGTGTTTTTTGGGGATAGGGGTCGAGCGGAATCTCATCTAATCTCACGCGGGGGAGAGAGGGTCTCGACAAATATCATGTAATTTTTTGAGACCGCAAGTGAGTCCCGTCGACTGAATTAGAACGAATATTCATTCTTTTACTGATTTTAACAATCATCATTGAAGTTTTTAATTTTACTTTCCGATTTTCTTCAGTATATAATTTAACTAATCCAAGAGGAATAGGATACAGAGAATTTAAATTTGTATAGGAAGTCAATTATTACTTATTGTCCCAATACGCAACGAGTTTGTCATTGTCATAAAATTAAAATATTTGTTACCTACGAAACAATTTAAGCAGCATGTAGTGCTGTAAAAATTATATGGGATTACTTTTAAGAAAAGGCTAGTCTTTCGCAAAAATATAACTCGTTGGGGGTAAAATAGGGAATCGAATATTTTTACGGGTAAATGATATTTACTCACTTAAAAACTCTTAGGATAAATCTATTTCTAATAATGGCTACTTATCAAATATTTTTAAGATAGAGGATTATCTCACGATAGAGGGGAGGGGGGAGTCAAAAATCGTTAATATCACCTAACGTTATTTGTGGACGGCCTTTAACTAACAATAAGCAAAAACTCAGTCATTGTCTCTTCGCGAGATTCGGATTATACTACTCCTAAATAACGAAGGCAATTATTAAGTATAAATAGAATAAATAAAAGTCCTCCTGAGCGACCACGGCGGCCAATCTACTCAGAGATCAGCCAATTGCGCAGGAGATATTGTAGTGTACAAGTGTACGCGCAGACACAGATGCACCCTCTGTTCCTTAACTCTCATAGCAAAGATGGGATGGATATCCGACACGACCGGAGAGAAACCAGGCACGGGACTGACTTTTTACATGCCCATTCGACGCATGAATCATCTTTATTTTCAGACAATCACCCGATTGTCTGAAAAAATCAGCCCGCATTGCCCTAACCCAACTAAGAAACACAACACAACACACAACTTAAGTGATCTACTTAAGCATGTAAATTTACTTACTTGTCCAATATTTTCGATGGCATCTAGAGTTAGATTTAGGGCGTTCCGAGTATCTGAACGATTGGGTAGATCCTTCAAAGATTTATCGGCATCGAACAGAAGCCGCTGGATTTCCTTTATTTCTTTTTCTTGACGTTCCATGACTGTTAAAATACATAAGGTTTATTAAGGTGTGAATCGAAAGGTTCCCGTAGCGTCGTAAAATATTGAGAAATTTCCTAGCTCACTTTTCTTAAAGTTTTATTATTGTCCGAAAACTATTTACCTGTAGGTACTTCTCGGTCATTTTATAGGATGGATTAATTTTTGAGGTGCCTAGAATGTATATCGCGTAAGTTACAATGTCTTTCAAATCTATTCTTATGTCTGTGGCCATATATTAAAATTTAAAAAATGTATCCAGTTCAAGCTATTAAGCATTTTTTAAATTTATATAGGGAACGTGCAGAAACCATAAATAGCAGCACAAAATTACCATTAGCGACAATTTTCGAATAGAAAAAGAAACTTTTCAGATCTGTTTTTTAGATGTGATAAAAATCATATAATATGGATTGCTATTAATTAACAAAAGTAAACAGCGAAGCCCTAACATGCTTTAAAGATAAAAGCCTAAAACTAATTCAGCTTCAATTTGAGACAACTATAGTAAGGCCAACGAAAGGAGATCAAAAATATAAATAACCTGACCGCTTCTGAGTTGAATAGCGATATTATCTCATTCATTATCTCTCGTAAGCTATATTGCCGTCATTTGGTCGACGACGACGAAGGATAGCTGGCAGTACAGAAATTATAAACATTTAAGCTGTTTTTGATATCACACGTATTTTTAAGGTTTCATGTTTGTTTAGTTTTGTGTTCAATTTTGTGTCAATAATCCATTACACTTAGTTTTCTCCTTGTTATTTTTACTGTTATCAAATGTTGGTTGGTTTTAATTATAGAATCACAGCATGGCAGGTCAGGCGTAGACAACCTCAAAATATACAGATTCACCACCCAAGAAACGTCAAAAGGTACGTTAACTTATTAACAAATTTTTCCCCTTCTCCTATTAATGCTGTACAAGTAGAATGCGTGGAACCTCCCTTATCCCTTCGCAAACAGTTTCTAGCTGATAGGTATTTTTCCAATGCCATTCAGTATCCCTCTCATCCTATTTTAAAAATCTTACGTCTCCTTTCCCACTCCATTAACTCATCTTCATATTGGTCCAATAAATCCTCTCCTCCGTTGGTCAATAGCTTTAACTCTTACAAATCTTTGCCATCTCTTGTAGTTAATTTAGAAAACCATCCTCTTTACTTACCCAACTATGATTCATTAATATTTCAGCCCCAAATTATACTAAATTTGGGTTTAGACAAAAATACCTTAGATGCTAACAGGAAGTTTAATCAGATTGTTAGAAACAAATGGCAGGACCGGGTCCTGATTTTCACAGATTCTTCAAAAACAGACATATCCTACATAGGAGCTTCTATTTATATCCCAAAATATTCTGTAGTCTTGAGCTTTAAATGCCCCAAGGAATGCTCTATCTTTACTGGGGAGTCTATTTTTATATTGGAGGCAGTCAAATACATAGACGCCAAGCGATCCTATTTCCACAAGTTCTTGATCCTAAGTGACTCCAAAAGCTGCTTAGGGGATTTAAATAAACTACCTTTCCACCGTAAACTTCACTCCTTAATATTTTAAAAATTAAAGAAATTTTATATAATGTAACAGTGGATGGCATTGATATAGTTTTAGCATGGATTCCAGGACACACGGGTATATTAGGAAATGAAGCAGCTGACTATTATGCGAAGCTTGCTATACTGGTAGGTGATACAAGTCATTCAAATCTTTACTCCCTGGCCAAGCCATGTTTAATGAGAACTTGGGACAATCAGTGACAACAAACCAAAGTGCTTAAGGGAAAGTACTATGCTAGCATTCAACCCATACTATCTAAGCCGTGGTTTTTCAAATATAAATTTCTCAATAATAAAATTACTTCAATAATAATCCGTCTTCGCTTAGGACATGTGTGCTCCCGTGTGTTTTTACCTAAATTGCGTATACGTGACCACTCACTTTGCCAATGTAGCTTAGCAGAAGGCACATTAGAACATTTATTCTTCTCTTGTCCAAACCTTACAGTCCCCCTTTATGACATCCTACCTACCAAATTTCCCAGGCCCATTAATATTCCTTTCCTCCTAACTCTCCTTGAACCCTGTCTAATTAAGGCCCTACATAAATTTTTATATATTAATAACATCACCCTATAGCCCCTACCTTTTTTCTCTTCTATGTTTATTCCTTCTTATTTGTCTGTATTGTTCGTAATAAACAACTTTTATTTATTTTTAATAACATATATATTTACTAACCATTTTTTTTATCCCGGTAATTCAACCAGATATACATATCAGTCTACTTACCGTACAAAAGTTACTACTAGCGGCCAACCTCTCTACTTCTTGTTTTACTAAAACTTGACATTGGCAGAATCATCAAGCCATTCCTTGATGGAGCCTTTACATTAAAATTGAACTGAATTGAATTTATTTAATTGCGATTAGTTAAGATAAAGTGTTACTTTCAAACTAACTTTATGTGCTTTTTTAGGCTTGCGAATTTCGAAGGTCACCTTTCTACAAAAATTCATTCGTCTGGTGAAGGAAGTGGTTTGAATACATATGTTAATAATCTCTTCGACAAGTCGTTGACGTGGGATGAGATAAAATGGTTAAAAAGGTAAAACAAACGGTAAAATGATTTCATTTATTTAGTAGCTGCTGCCCGCAGTTTTAGCCGCGTTTTTTTATTTGTTCAAAGTCTACCTTATCTGTAAATTCAGTTAATAAACTATTTCTATGTCACATTCAATCCCATTACGTTTTTGCGTGATGCAGTATCAAAAATACAAATTTTTACGTATATAATATTTGTAAGTTAACATTCCCTCACGAATACCTGTAGTAATGTTTCATTTGTATTATAATTTTTGCAGCATTACAAAACTACCAATTATTGCAAAAGGTATTCTCCGGGGTGATGACGCTGTAAAAGCCGTTCAAGCAGGTTGTTCTGCTATTTTGGTTTCAAATCACGGGGCCAGACAATTAGATGGAGTACCAGCAACGGTATGCAATTCAATTTCATTGTACGTTTATTAACAATAGTCTTTTAAAAGTTGAATAAATAGATATAAACCAAAGTTCACGTTTGATAAAATTCAGAAGTTGCATGGGCTAAGCTGAGCTCAGATGACTTGCATGAATAACAATATTAGATTTATTTTGACACCATAAAGCTTGCATTTTTATGTTAAGTACTAATAATAATTTTATGAAGTTATCTATCAACCAAATTGTGATGACTCTTGTTACGTAGCATTTTAAAGAAAAATTCTTAAAACATTTTAAATTATGACTTTTAGATTGAAGCACTTCCAGAAATAGTAGAAGCAGTGAAGAATTACAACGTTGAAGTATACCTGGATGGTGGAGTTTCGACGGGCACAGATGTTTATAAAGCTTTGACCCTTGGTGCAAAAGCGGTAAATATTCTTTTTAGCTTCCGTATTTGCATCTTAAATTTAATATTTCCAATATATGACGATATTATGCGTCAAGTTATCCTACTAGATACTTATTCTTTAAAACGCTCATTGTAAAGTGTTAAGGATTCTTTCGAAAGATAAACCTTAAAGTTCTAGTAACTGTGGATCTATTAGGTATTCACTTACGGCCAGCCGAGAGGACTACTCCGGATGGACTGAAAGAACGTGCCTCGGAAGCGTGTAGGTAGGTTGTAGGGATTTGAAGGTGGTCTGTAACTTTTACCCTTAGCCTGTCTAGGCAGAGTCGAAAGCAATTTTATGATAGCTAAAATATGATAAACAGCAGAGCCTTACACAAAAAAACAAATGCCAAATGATATTCCGACGCGTCTTGCCAGGAGAGGGAAAAAATATTGTCTCTGTGACAGGAATGCTTCGGTGGTGGATCGCGGATATGCTCTTATCGCGCCGTTACTATGCACAGCGGTGAAACATCGGATAGGCTTTAGTCAGCAACCCCTTAAAAATATGCGAATTTGCTTTGAAAGGTGGATTTACTTTAGCTATTTCCTTCATAAAAAATAATATCGAATCGTGCGGTTGAATATACCCAGGCCATTTATTTGTTAGACTTACAGGTGTATTAATAATTAGGACTTTGAAATATTTATGTATACTAAACATGCTTGCAACATATAATTAAAAAGTCTAAACGTACGAACTTTGTAAATAATAAATCGGTGATGTCATCGCTAACATAACAACCAACCAACGTGTAATAAAATAGCCATCTGCACGGCTTAGTACAATTTTTCTTTATGTCGTAATAAATTTAAAAATTGGTCAATAAAAATGCTGATGAACCGATTTTTTTTCACGTGGGAAAAATCCTTTATGGATCCCCCACAGCCTTGTGGGTAGGTCAGCATATCCGAATTGAAGCCATATGGAAGTCCCGGTCAGAGGAACCGGGGTACCTATTAAAAAAACCCACATTGCGTCTTCTCCGTCGCAGCGGCCGGGGATACGGGAACACGAATGCACAATCTTCTGCTACCTTTGCCTCATCAGGCGTCCTCTTGGTGCTGTGCCGGTCGTAGTACAGCATTCTAACCAAAACGTCCGGTTTGTAAAGTGTGTCTTCTACTAGGCCACGAAGGTAGTTCTAAAATAATGACATACGGTAATTTAAAAGTGAAATTTCTACTCGTAAGCACTGGCTCCGTGACCTCAATCCGAAATGAACTTTTAGCTACGCCTTAATTATTTAGATTTGGGAAAATTTCAGTATATGTTTCACTATATCTTTGTCCAGGATAACAATGTAGTTGTTCAGGGTAAATATACGAATCTGCAATTAAGGTCTATATGTCTTTTCTTTCATCTGATATTTTTTTGTAATCATCAAAAGCTTATCGCTTAAGGATTAATAGCTAGCTCTTTTTGTTAAAAATACACATAACATTATAACATTGCCTTTTAAAATAAAAACCGTGATATTAATTTCAAGTTCTATTTGAGGTATAAAGAAAATAATTACTTGGGTATGCATTTTTATTATGATTTTTTTTATGGATAGAAATCAAAATATCTACAAATTTATCGAGTCAGAGCTTTCTTGTAAACGATATTTGATGTTATTTGATTTTAAAAAAAATTTAAAGTTGGGTTTAGTTTTGAAAAAAACCTTATTTTAGTTTAATAAAAAACTTTTTGTTGTTTTTATTACCTACTAAACGAATTTAAAGCGAATTCTCGCGACTTTTTTCTATTATATATTTTTAAACTCGAAATATATCTTTCGCATTGACTGTCCGAATTGAATAATTCTAAAAGTTAAGGTATTAAAGCAGCCTTAAATATCAACTAATTTATTTTAATAAGGATTAATACCAAGGTACAAATAAAGAGACTTTTCTAGCGGCGGCATTTAAATTAATTGTTTTAAAATAAAAAAAATCACCTATTGTGACATAACTATAATAGTTAGACAAATGTTGTCGGAGATTTTTTATAGATAATAATGGGTTCTACAAAATTGTTGTACATTATTTTGTTCTATCATCAATAGTTTTCGCAGCGCACGCGATGTAAGGAAATTTTTACGTCATTTTTTTACACCTTGGGTTACATTATTGGAGTCGTAGTTAGGACCCCTAATTTTTTTGAAAATATAATATAGCCTATGTCATCCGGGGATAGTGTAGCTTCCCAACGGTGAAAAAAATTTTCATATTAGCCCAGTAGTTTCGGAGCCTATTCAATCCAAAACAAAAATATTACGCTTTTTTAACGTTACGGAAGTTTTTGTCTGCTAGGGTGCCCCTGCGCATCGCCCCATAAGGGACTTCGTTCCAAAACTCAATAACTCGTCTATCGATCACGCTACAATAACTTCAGAAACCTTTCAATCTATCAATCCTGAAAGTGTGCTCATCATTCATTCATTCAATCAAACAATTGTTTTATATCTTACAGGTGTTTGTGGGTCGTCCGGCACTGTGGGGATTGGCTTTAGGAGGACAAGCCGGCGTTCAGCGAATGCTCAACATATTTAGGACAGAATTGGAATATACGTTCCAGATAGCAGGTAATTTACATAGGACTTTATATTAAAAATTTTAAACGACCTTATTAGCTATTGTTCTAATATTTCGAGCATTACAATAACTTTATATGCGTTTATTCTCTTGCTAACAAAATATGAAATTTATTGGACCATTTGTCCAATTACAAAGAAAACGTATCTATTTTTAACCGGTCATAAATATAAGAGGTTCTGAGAGTGAAACAATTAATATTAAACTTAAAGTGTAAGAAAATTTAAATCGTTTAATTCTTTTTATAAAACAATATTTAAAAAGTGAAAAAGTGTGTCTGTGTACAGTCTTTATTTATTTACTTTAGAGGAACCCTTTCTTTACAGGAACACCGTCCGTAGCAGATATAACGAAAGATATGGTGGTCCATGAATCCGTCTATAGTAAATTGTAACCTTATAAAAGTAAATGTAACAAAACATGTTAGATATCTTTATGATGCCGTATGAAAATTTAGATAGGTACTAATGAAAAAATATTTTACTCTGTCATAGTATATTCACTATTATTAGACATTCACCATTTATATTTTATTTTACGATAAGTTTCCGATACAAGTTATAGAGGACAGAAGGTGTCATATAGCTTTCGTGTCGCCAAAGAGTTCTTGATATTTTCTGAAAAAAAAAATATTACTTTACTATTTATTTTAATGAGAATAGACTACTTTACCTAAAGGTAGAATCCTTCGTGTAAAAAATCGGGGCTCGTCGTCATTCCCAGGCTAGCAAATGCAACTCTTCGGATGTTATGTGTATCAATGGGCGACGGGATCACTTAACATCAGATGAACCGTCCGCTCGCTTGCCTTCCTTTATAAACAAAAACATTCCTTGAGTTGTTGTTTCCTAGATGAATTAAAACAATACCGGCTGATGATTGTGTGAGACTAAGGGCAGGAAGAACTCACGCGTGTCTGCGCGTACACTTGTGCTATTGCTATATTTTTAATGTATAATCTCTGAAAAAGTTGTCTCCAAATTATAATTCTGTGGCTAATATAACCAGCCTAACGCCATTTCAATTAGCTCAACCTAATAACTATGTCGGTCACTTTATTTCTATGTTGGATCAACTAATTCCAGAGATACCATGAGCATTGCCCTCTCCATAGCTCATTGAGCGATTCTGAGCTTGTGGATTAGCCGTACCGTGAGCGTCCACGATTCTGTCGTCTCTGTCATGACCAGTAGGACGCACATGTATTAGACTCTAAGCGCCGTGGAATCGGCGAAGAAAAGACTCGAGGTAGTTTACTATATTATACAGCACTGTTACAATATGTCCGTCTTCTCCCAGACTGTACTGTTTGTGCACCTGAAGTTTGTAAATGGGCTCTTCTTAATTAAATCTATTCGACCCATACTATCTCTCAGAATGACCTATTTCTTTAAAGATTAGCAACGCAACTACAACCCTTCATGTATTAAGCATGACTATCGGCTGCAATTCTTTAAAAACGAAGTTCCTTAACGCGGGTAGTGTCCTTGTAGAAATCGACACGCAACGAAATGCCATATGGTGTGCATTGCGAGGAATGCATGCGAGAAGCGAGAAAATTACAAATAGGAAAGCAAGTACGCTCGCTCTATAACCTCGATATTTAAGATACATATTTTAAACATGTCTATTATTCTAGACAACGATAGCAAGCCAGCAGATGGTTTGCGTGATGTTAATAATAAGTGAGATTTTCGAGTCACTCAAATCAGTTCTGACGACTAGAATGAAAGTTATGACTCGAATTTTTCGCTTTGTGTTTTATAATATATAAAAATATCAAATATTTATTTTATATAGCTATATAAAATAAGTATCATGTGATAAAATAAAACTAAATAAGAACATTAACTCGATCTGTTTAGTAAAAGAATAACATGTTTTATCAAAATTGGTTAATTATTGGCGCATTGAGTAGTTCCTACTCAATGCGCCAAATTGACTA
>DWHK01000534.1:0-13610 GCA_018247855.1 Graphium androcles | reverse complement strand
TTTTTTAAAAAAAAAAAAAAAAAAAAAAAAAAAAAAAAAACACAAACTTGAACCGTTGGGCTGCGGTTTAACAATTAAATGGGCAGCTCACGGCTCACTTACGTGTCTGTAGCTCTGATGTCGATATTGAGTCAGTATCGATATAGAGTTTAATATACTCGTATGAACTAATTTGAATTGAGTTGTTAAGAGCTAAACGTAGAAGTGTTATGCTAATTCACCTAAACTGTTATAAAGAGCTTTATTTTAGACAAAGTTTATATCGTATACGTGATATTTGTCGTTCGAACATATGTATTAACGTATAACAAAATATTTCGGTTATAAAAACTAGGATTAAAAATATACTCGCGGATTATATTATATTATTATGTTCGGTTTAAAATTAAAGAATAACTGGTATTTTGAATAAGGTACTTAATTGGACCAATCAGTTTTAAAAATTAAATTAATATGTGTTTACGTATATGACAGAATTAAATTTTGTTGTAATATTTTATATTAATTTTAAGAATCATATCAAAATTTAATATAAAAGCGGACATGCGCTTTCTCACTCTCGCAACCGGAATCACACATTATTCTTTTAAATAAGCACATGATCTGCGAGCCGGTTCAAAGATCTGATTGACATTGCAGATGTATTGCAAATATCTTTCGCGTTATTCTCCGATTTTAGAGAAATTGACTTTTAAACACACATGATTTAAAGTAAAATTAATATTAGTTAGAAATACATGCAATTAAAGTTAAATAATTGGAAAATGTATTAAGTGTACTAGTTGTGATGTACATATTATGTCTCTGTGGCTGATGTGTTTGCTCTGTATGCGTCTGTGGCTCTATCTCTCGGTCTTCGTAAACATGTAAACATTAAAAAATTGCTAAAAACGCAAAAAAATTAAAAATATTATCGTTATTATCATTAATTTAAATTTTCACTGCGTTCGATTACACTATACTTGTTAATATATAAAAGTTTTTATTATGTTTATGCCATTGTGCTGGACATATAACCTTAATCAGCAATGAAGTAATTATTTTTTTCTCTTTAACACGGTAAAAGATAAATAATGTAAAACAGTGAAATTACATTTAACTTAATTTATATTATAAAGAATAGTTATGGTGTGTTTATTTTTAGGTCATATCAATGATACTTATGACTTTGCCGTTTGCATTGGGCGAGTCGGGTAATTTACAATGCTTGGCCGCAGCTCCGACTCTCATGTTATCATTTATGTTGATGATCTTGCATTTAGCGGACCAAGCTCAAGCTTTTGTTGAGCAATTATACTTGCTAGCTCAAATTACTTTTAATATTGCGGCGATAGTGCACGCAGTTTTGTGCCCAAGTGTAATGGGCATGTATTATGGACTTTTCAACGCTCATCTTTTGGTTGCCCTAGTAATTGACTTGTGTTTTACAATAAAAAAATGCGGTTGTCTTATCTGTTGAGTTAAATAAGAATATTCTTAGTTAATAAAATATATATTAAGAATAACTGGTCTTATTCAATGGTGCATATAAACATTAAAAAATCAGATTATGCAGTAATAGTATTTTTGACTTAATATAAAAAAATATTTTATTGAGAGAAATTGTTTAGAGGAAATTGTATATTGAAAAGGAGACACTTTAGGACTTATTAATCTCATTCAAACTAATGAAATGTTTCAAACAATGAAGTGTATCATCTTTTTAGGGTTTGGCACTCCTCTTAAGTATGATGCCATATATTGTGGAGCCACTTGATTCATGGCATTGTCTGGTATCCGCACCGACTCTAATACTGTCTCTACTATTTATGATACTTTACATTGTGGACCAGATTTCATGTGAGGCTGAATTTTATTATTTATTTATACAAATTATAATTACCAGCATTGCTTTGTTAAAAATTATTTATCGCAAAAAAATGGTTGGTGCTATATATGGATTGTTTTATATTGATTTATTAGTAGCATTTGTAATGGACTTGCACTACATACGCAAAGAAAAGGGTATATGGATATAAATTTTTTATTCACATTTGGGTTAGTTTCTGTTAATGTGTATAATAAATAAATGATGTCCAATGGCAAATGATAACATAAACAGGAAACTATTTTATCACATCCTTCTACAGAATATTTGTTTCTATTATTAACACAACTAGAACAATGGCTTCTGAAAGTTGGAAAATCATAAAAAATTATATATTTCATATCATGTGGTACATATTTAAAATATGCCTAAGAATATTCTCAAGAATTTCAAAAATTGCTTTGATGAAATGGTGCTTGATTTTTGTGGTGACAATGACAATGTATGTTGTGTTAAAATGGAATTTTGATGTGGATAAAAATACCCGTGATCCTGTAATACTGTGGTGGACTTCAAGCTTTCCTGGTACATCGGAGACAAGATATTGTTCAGGTCGAATAAAATGTAACATTTTTAGTGACGGTAATGTAAGTAATCAGTATAATAGTGAGGCTTATTTATTCTATGGGAGTAAAATTAACTTTAACGATATGCCCTTGCCTCGACGGCCTAAAAATATAATATGGGGTCTGTACCACGAAGAGTCTCCAAGGAATGTAGAGGAAATAATGCATGAAGAAATACTAAGTCTTTTCAATTACTCGTCTACATTCAGCCGTCACAGTGATGTTCCGTTTCCCTTACAATATTTACAATCAATACAAGATGTGACAAATACAAAGTATTTTGTGCCAACGCCTGAGAAAAATAAACTTTTACAAGACATCGCGCCCGTAATGTACCTACAGACGGATTGCGAAACATCAACTGAGAGGGATGACTATGTTAAAGAACTGATGAAATTTATCGAAATAGACTCGTACGGCGCTTGCTTAAATAATAAAGAGTTTCCTTCGGAACTCGTTGATGATTATTTGAATAAGCTTAACGATGATGAGTTTCTGAAATTCGTCGCCCGTTACAAATTCGTGATAGCCATAGAAAATGGCGTCTGCGACGATTACGTCACGGAGAAATTTTGGCGGGCTGTCAAAACGGGCGTGGTGCCGATTTATTTCGGATCGCCTTCCATAAGAGACTGGTTTCCGAACAAGAATACAGCTTTGCTTTTAGATGACTTTCCCACGCCAAAATTGATGAGTGATTATATTGCAAAGTTGATGGCCAACGACACTTTGTATGAGAGTTTCTTGGAACACAAAACCAAAAGGCTGATAATGAACAGTAAACTTTTGGAAGAGTTCGAACGGAGACCGTACCAAAGCGATGCTTTGAGAACGGCGGAGGAGTTTGAATGCTTCGTGTGTAAGAAGCTGCACCAAAAAAGAAACAAGGTTTGGGAACATAGCATGGTAAATAAGAAACATTATGACTGTCCCAAACCAATATCAGCCCTAACTCTACAAGTAAACCCTGTAAATTTTTGGACTTTTTCATATGACACGGCCAAACGCAACGCAGCTGCAATAATTAGAAGAATAAAAAACGCAAACTGACTTTTTTATTATATTAGTAAAGATCTAAAGGGGAAAAATTTGTAACATTCCCTTATCTCTTTATTTAGTAAAGCACTTTTTGAAATCTACTAAGATATTATCACCCTGTTCATCTGCCTACTTCTACCTGAAATTACCACTTTTCTAGCTTATTTCCTGAATACAAGTCTTGGTGAAAAATTTATGCCCTAATTAACTTATACTATAGCGCACACTGTATAATGAACAGTGCTTTGACAGCACTCGAGAGTTTATTACATTTTGTAGAAGGTTGCAATATAGACCTTTGCAAAGGCAATTAGATTTCAGAGAGATAAAAGCCCTGTAGAACAGAATGACCCTGTAAAATTTTGAGATATATTCTGTATTTAGTGGGCAAGCTCCATATTTTAGTAATATTATATATACTATTCTCTTTTTTAATAAGATTAATTTATGGCAAATTTCATTGCATTATCATGAAACGCTTTCGAAATTAAATATTTAAAAAAATTACTTTCACTTTAAAAGATGGGCAAACATAAACATTCGAGTGATTTACCACTTACTCGGCGGTAAAAGAAAAAATAATGTGAAAAACTGTGTGAAAACCTGAGAAATAATAAAGATATTTCTAAGCTATGTGAGGTGCCTCTATCCGCATTAGTGTCACGTGGCGGACAATACCCTGTGTGTGAATCTGTTGTTGAAAATAGACTGTTATTTACTTTATTTGAACAAACTTCCGTTTTTAAAAAATGTACTTGTATTGTACAGCTCCTTTGTGTAATATACTATTTTTGTCAACGAAAATGTTTCACCTAACAGCTTGGTTCGCGAGGTGATGGCGGTGAATGTGAACATGCGCGTCGGCATCCACACCGGGCGGGTGCACTGCGTGGTGCTGGGCCTGCGCAAGTGGCAGTTCGACGTCTGGTCCAACGACGTCACCCTCGCCAACTACATGGAGAGCGGCGGTGTTGCGGGGTAAGAAGCGCGCGCACACACACGCACCCACACAATTCAGCTTTAAAACTGCACAATCTTACGTATACATCTTAACGTGTAATATGCTTATACATAAAATTCACCTTACCACCTAGGAGACCTTTTTTCTCATACAACATCCGATACATTGATAGCTGTATTTTTCAATATACTTTAAATAAAGAAACAAGTCCTTGTATGTATTTTTTCATCTTTGATCCCTCGGAAAGCTGCCTTTAATTAACCGATTTTTAGTGAGAAACCGTAGAAATGTCATCATAATTAATTTGGCAGTATGATTTTTAAAGCAAAATAACAGGAAAAAATGTGATTAAATTACTACGAGAGGGCAATTGGATTCGATTTTGCAATTTCTGTGAAAAAATTACTATTGCGTCGTCGATTTGAGTCCCTCATCGACTCTTCTACTAACTCTGACGACATGAATTCTTACAACTGCTCCTAACAATATATTCTTAAACTTGAAATATTTGTACAGCCGTGTGCACATTACTGAAGAAACTCTGCGATGCCTCGGCGGTGATTACAAGGTGGAGCCAGGACACGGTTACCAGCGCAATACCTACCTGAAAGACCATAACATTGAAACCTACCTGATTGTGCCTGAAGACACTAGCCGAGTCGTATGTGAAATATTTATTACGTTACAATCAAAATAAGCTTTTTGCTGTAATTTCTTGAAATAAACTGTTTCTAAAAAATAGAAGTATAGGACACGGTTACCGGGCTTTACATGTTTTCAGTGTGCCTTTCTGTTCAACGTTTTAGGTTGTAGTCCGCCTGACTAGGTGGTGCACGTGGCTGCACTTTTCAAATTTAAGACATCTTGGAACCATTTGTCCTACGAGTTTAAAGCTAGTGCAAGTGCCAACGTACTTAGTCTGCAGTTAACAATGTCAACGCCGCCAGCACCAATTTTCGAATTTAGACTGATTGACCACTATTTCTTCCGGTCAAAACGCTCTGTGCCGCGGCGTCGTGGTCTTCATGGATAAATGAACCTCCTCATATCGCTTACCTCACAATAACTCTTCGTCTATGCCTTCTACCTGTCGGTCAATAATCATACACAAATTACGTTGGCCACTTAAGTTGACTACTCCATCGCATGGGTACTATATAGCGAAGCCTTATTTGAAAAGTAACTCCTTTCTCCTCGCTTATCATTGAGACACGAGTGACTAGACATTTCGTAGAAATATATGAAAGCATAACAATATTCTTATTAAAATATTTTCAATAAACAGCTATGTAAAAAACTAGATTAACATATTTATATGAATTATATTACAATGAACTCAAAACGCAATAATTATATGCTAATGAAAGTCCTGACCGATAACGGCCGCGGCGGCAAATCTATTAAGACATCAACCAATGCCGCAGAAGATATTTTTGTGCACAAATTCACGCATGTAGTACGCAGACACAGGTGCACTCTCTTTTCCTTTACTCTCATAACCCATTCGAATGGATATTCGACACGACCAAAGGGAGATCAGACGCTGGACCGACTTTTTTACATGCCTATCAGACGCATTGTACAAATTTATTGTCCCCACGAGGGATTCAAATCCATGACCTCCAGTTTGTAAAGCAAGGGTCTATACTACTAGGCCACGGAGGCAGTCAGTGAGTTTGCTTATAAACAAATAATATATTCTTTTCATATATAGTATTAATAATAAGCAATTAAGTTATATTTTTCTAGACCTATAGAGTGAATATTGCTAATTATGTTTTCCCAGCAAACATGTTCAACAAATATCGTAATTAATTGCTGGATATTGTGTACGTCTTGTAACCTAACTAATACAACGAAGAGTTTTATTAAGAAAATATTCCATACATTGCTCATATTTATTATACAACCAAAATCTAATTCAATCTTATGCTATAAATAATATAAACGCTACGAATCTACGAAATGTAATAAAGTATAACGACGAATCTTTCAGCATAAATTGTTCATCAAATTTGTCTCAAAAAATGTATAAGAAAGATTGTATGAATAGTTCATATTAAAATTAAAAATTAAATTTCGTATAAACATGTATAAGAAAAGGACCTGTAAATTAAGTGAAGCATCGTCTAAGAGCTAAGCATTGGCTGTATTTTTGCACTTTTTTCTAGTCTTATTATCTTTTGATTGAATAACGTTTTTACTTCTCTAACATAAGTATTTATTTTAGGACTCGAAACCGCCTCATGCGATCGCCGCCAACGGCAACGTCTCAAAGGAAATGCGCGTAATGGGCCACGGATCTCAACATGGCAAACACTCTTCCAAGTCAGTATCTCATTTTATTCTCTGGTATTTAAGCATTTACGACACATCAAAGATCGAGGAGTAATAACGGAACGTAAGCAGCAAAATGTACGAAACAATAATTAGTAATTTATTCGTGAAATAAATCCGCTACAGTCGCTTTAAGACAACAGTTCATTTATCTTTATCGCTTAATGTTGCTTTACGGGTAACAACTCCAATACGTTTCAGACTGTGTTTTACTTACGTTAGGGCTTAAATAAACTCCAATGACAAACAAATGTCAATACAATGATAAAAGTAAGTCATTACGTTTGATTAAATTTCCTTTAAACGATAGTTAATTACTCGATCAATATCACCGTTATTGAAATAATCTCCTTTTTATTGTTTACAGCTTAGCATCGCTTCTGCGTCTGTTTCAGGCCTTAGCCAGTTATTATTTTACCACTTAAAGACTCTACCAGTCTTAGTTACAATGCTTAGAGCCTTAACGACTCAATGCGATTAGCAAGAAAAGTTTACACCAGCCATTAGTATCACCTGCCACATACGTGAACAGACACAATATTCCTTCAATTATATTATTTTTTAAGTCAAGAATACAGTTCAACTATGCACACAGCTTTTCAGTTTCAATTAAGAACGAAAAAATTCTCTTCTGGCCTGTGTCAATATCTATATATTGTCCACGACATTAGCCAAATTAAACTCAAAATGAAAGACCAACGTTAGGATTTTAGATTTGTTCGAGCTTCCCAATGTTCAAACATTTACAGCGCAAAGTTTGAACTGTGTCGTTTATCTAGATAGTTTGAGCGAAATTAAACGTTCTCCTGAGCAATAAAGTTGTCAAGTAAAGTTGTCAATAAGTGTGTAAAGTGATAGGTTATAAACAATGAAATCAATTTTATATTTACAATAAACTCACTCAAATTTTCCCATCACGGAAAGGTATAAATGTTCCAACTGCGCTGTCGTTTACGTGAACGCAGACACTATAGACGATACTGCTAGTACTTGAGTAAGGGAAGGTAATATTTTTATATGCATGACTAATCGTTCACATGCTTACACGCTCGTCTGAGATTTGAAATAAATTGAGACAGTCATTTCTAGTATTCGCTTTGTTTTCAGTTTGTTTTAATCACCTTGTAATATTTATTGTGCTACATTAATTGTTTTTATGTACTATGTTACTACGTTAACGGACCTAAAATTAAAGAAGATTATTTGTTAGTGTAATTAATATACATTATTAATAATTAGACTCGGGGTAGCGGGGAATATAACTAACTTAAACCAATTAGGAAATCCAAAAAAACTTACATAAATTTACACGAGTTGACCCATGCTGTACCGCACTAATATTAACACATACCTTTCCTTCAACTCAACTAATTTTAATGGACAAAATTTTAATAGAAAGAGCTCATTCCAATGAATCGTCCTAGACTAAAATGAAACGTGAACCGGAAATACAGAGAAGGAAAGCTATAAAAACATAAGATTTCTACCCTCTTCTTTTCCCACTTCTTTCCCCTCCGAGAGAGAGTAACATTTGCGCATATCTTGAGAAGAGAAAAATTTAAATGAATGCTTTGGCTTGACAAGCTCGTATCATTTTTCATAAATTCTTTTAATATAAAGACATGAATTACGGCGATATTATTTTTAATACTTATAAACTACGCTCGCCTCACTGCAGTTGGAGCACTGTTACTGCACTAAATCTGTTAGAGATCAACTAACTCAGCGGTAGATATTACAATGCACGTATTTACGTAAACACATTAGACATTTTACATTACATTCACACCCATACCCCGATAGGACGGATACTTACGACCCACCGCTAGAGATGGGGCACAGTAAGGCTTTGTTACTTGCCTACTCAATGCATCAATCTTTAACCTATTTATTAATTTTATTTCTAGACACAACACATAACTTGATTTAAATATAATAGCAATAAATATTAATGTATTGTATAATCAGTACTACGAGCCTTACATGACGGAAACTATATCCAGAGTGATAATTTTTAATGCCACTTAACTGTCGTATACATCTTCAGAAATATTAATATGGTAAAAAGTGTTAAAATTGCTTTATTATTAGTTGTTAAACGTGCAAGCGGCTCACTTGTCTTTAATCAATTATCAATGGATGTGTGCAATATGAAATCAAATGATATAAATGTTACTACTGTTACGCCTATATAAACGATGTATGTGTGTAAAAGATATAATGTTTGTATGTGATTAACTATTTATGATCCTAGGGTTGACACCACCAACGAGAATAAGAAGCCCGAGGACGAAGTTAACGAGTACCTGATGAAAGCCATCGACGCCCGCTCCATCGATCGTCTCCGCGGTGAACACTGCCAGCCTTTCACCTTGACATTCCGCGACAGCAAATTGGAAACCAAGGTTTGAATAGTAAACACTTCAAGTAGTAGAGTATCGCATCTTACGTACATCTCTTGCTACTTATCTCAGACCACTCGACCTGAGTACCACCGCCTCAGTTCCAAAGTGGATGTTTTGTCAAATAACCATTCCAACTCTCTTGTTTTCCCACTCGTTTCCCAACCCAACCCTAAATATATCCCTACCCCTTCTACTAAAATTCCTCTCTACAACCCAACGCTAGGCTTGCAATGCACTAGTATATCTTCGAATTTGACGGTTATCACTCGATATCACGTGAAACATCTGCCCGTTTGCCAATCTTTGTCTATAAAAACATACAGTTTAACTAACATGAAATACTAATATATTAAACAAATGTGCCAATATCACAAACTTTTTTGCTCATCTTTTTCAGTCCGTGTAGATAGTAAAATAAGCGAGATAGTAGGATAAGCGTGACAGCTGGCTGATTTCCAAACATAGCTACGCTAGACATCACCTTGAATCCAGCATCTGTTATGCTTGTAGGAGGGCAGCGCGATTTCCTAATAAAAGCTGTTTTATATCAATATGATATCTATAACAAAACATAGACTATTTAAATTATTGCTGTATCTGCCCTTTATTTAAAATATTGAAAAGGGTTTAACATATCGCCCGTTCGTATCGGGTAACGATTTCGTGTGCCCAAAACCTATCACTGAAAGTGCTCCAACGTTTTCTTCAATAAGCACTTTCAAGTATTTACGCGGGCGATCGTGGGCCCGCCTCTTTTACGGTCGCCCGTTCCAAGCTTCTCTTAAGATCCAATAATAGTTTGCTAACGTTAAATTGAATGAATAATTCGAAAGGTTACATTCAAGTTAAAGAATAAACGGTCGACATACTTATATTCAATACAGGAGCTTACAAATATAAATAGCAATAACATTTTTTTTGCTGCTAAGATTAAGAGTTATAAATATTTTGTATTCGTGGGTGTCCAGTAAAATATCTTATATGTTCTGACAATCAAAACATAATTAAGTATCATTGCCATTTTCTGTCACGCACGACACCCTTGTGGAATCAATTGTCATCAGCGGTATTTTCGGACCGATACGACTTAGGGACCTTCAAGAAAAGAGCATACTCCTATCTTACAATCCGGCAACGCTCTTGTATCACCACTGGTGTTGCGGGAGTCCATAGGCGTCGGTGATCGCTTACCATTAGGTGAGCCGCTTCCTCGTTTGCCTTCTTCTCTATAAAAAAAACCGTTTTTAAAAACTATCTTTAAAATATTTTTAAAATCAGTTTATTTTAATGATATTTATTTTTTATCTCAAAGGGTATACTTTCGGATTGGTCCCATAAAATATTCAGAAAAACCGATTCAGTAGTTTGCTTTGAAACCATAATAACGGAAATAAAATGTCACGCGTGTACGCTTCTACGGCGTTGGAAGTCGGTTTTTTGTAATGTTCAGCAAAAATAATTTTATTCATCGGCAATCATTGTAATTTTCATGAAATGTTCTCAAATGTTTAGATTCATAGGTGTAATAAATATATGATATTTTTAAAAATCCTCATAAATAATGCTTATTTCTAATATTCTGTAAAGATACGATTTCTGCTCTTAATAAAACTGAATGGCTTTCTGTCATTTTCACCTGTAACGGTCGTTTATTTGTGCTAGAAGTGTATAACATTTTCCAATAAAAAAAATCACGTATTGTAAATGGGACATAACAGACAAAGCCATATGAGGGACCCTTATGCATCGCGCGTATTCGCGAACACGAAGAATTGTTTGCAAAAGGAAATTGAAATTTGAGTGGGCGGTATTTCTCTTTATATTGGTGCGTCTTCGAAGTGAAAAAACCCCAGTTATCTTACTTATCACATATATATCGCTTTCCTGAGAAAGTATAAGATTTATATGTGTATCCATAGTAGTATATTTGACCTATTGAGATCTAGGAGCAATTCGCGTGAGATGAAATTTAAGCGATCAAGATTTGGAATGATCCAACTTTAAACTTGAAAGTTTCAGCAGACGTAGAAGTTCCACTGCTCGATTTGTTTAACTCATTGTGAAAACTGAACGTCAGAGCGAAACTCTTCTCAGTGCACTAAGTACTCGTATCACTCTATAATTGAATTATAATGTATAATCAGATTGAATTATAAAGTACAGTAGTTGAATGATACATAAAAGTTCAAATACGGGTGATCACTAATTTTTATTACAAGCATTGATTTCACTTGCCGTGCTAGTATGTATATTTCTGTGATTCAAATTTTGGAAGATGAAGTAGAATCAATTCCTAGAGTCAGAATAGCTTCGAATTTGGTATACTTGCGTATCTTCGACGACAATGGAGCTAATCCAACAAACGCTGCCATGGAGCGGATTGAATGATGGAATCGGAAGATGGCTGTAAGAACTAAACTAAATAAGATAGGCCCATCAAGTTTGGTTTATTTTTTTTCCCTTCACAACATTATGACGTTATAAGATATCCAGGATCTAATGGTTTATTTATTTACTAAGACTTCCCAATTTAATATATATACAACATTCAAATATTAATTATATCCGACTTATAATTAAGAGAACAGAAACCCTCTTAACTAATACTATTATCATATCATTACCATATAACATTGACAAACAAAACAGAGTTTAAAAGGTTGCAAAATTTAAAAATATATGAAAGTAGCTGCCCTGCTAGAATTCATTCTGTCAAAAGTTATTGGCAGTGCGCAGTCCAACAGAAAAAATAAATTGTTTTGGTTGACGTCAGTGGTTTGACAGCTGCGGACGGATGTTTTTTATTTACTCTGTGGTTTCTATGGAAAAATAATTCTAAAAAGAAAGTGGTGTTTTTGCTATTTTCCTCGCAATTTTTAAGTTTTTTCTCTCTATGAGAACCTTTTTTATGCCTTAACGAAAATATGAAAACAATTAGCCGAATTGGTTTTTTTGCGAATTTTGCGCTTAGCAACACATTTGGCGATTAATTTTTAACCGACTTCAAAAATCTCAATGTTCTCAATTCGACTGCATTTTTTTTCTTTTATGTTTGTAAACTTTAGACTGGGTGAACCGATTTTTATATATGTACACGACTAATATATATGTACACATATAATACTTGCTTACCAATATATAAATAAATACAAATATACACATAAATAAAAATTGCTGTATAAATACATATTTAAATATTTACATATTAGACACGTACATTCTTATACTTCACTCTCTTCAGAGAATAAGTTCTGCCCAAGTTTCTTTGAGCAGACGCTCACGAACTTTACTATTAAATACGGTTTTACTTTTAGCCATCCCGATTTCGACAGGTAGCTTATTCCACAAACAAACGGAATGTATTAAAAAAAATAAATGCGTGAAGTCAGAACGGTGAAGAGGATATTGTAGGAGACGGTTATGCGATGAGCGAAGATTTTATAAGCGAAGATATATCGTTTAAGACCGATAAAGTAAACAGTAACAGCCTATTTTCAACCGACTTCAAAAAAGGAGGAGATTCTCAATTCGACTGTAATTTTTCGTTCATGTTTGTTACGTAGAGAACTTTTTACTGAGTGAACCGATTTTTATGATTCCTTTTTTATTTGAAAGATGGGGCTTTCCGTGTGGTCCCACTTAAATTTGAATAAGATCTGAAAAGTAGCTTTTAAGTTATTAAATTAAATAGTTGAAGCTGAAGTTGAAAATACATTACGAAAGTCCACTTTTGAGGTGGTTGAAGTCGGTTTTTTTTAATTTTCTGTGGAAATAATACTTGTTATTCCTATGGATCTGTGAATTAATTGCCCATAGTTACTTGCGCAAGGTTCGTGCGGGCTAACAAATTATATGTCTGTTCTACTTAACCCACCATGGTTAACCAGGTTAATGAACAGATTGACAAATTACAACGACATTGACACGTGAAAATATGTCAATGACAAATTCTATCTATGTTTATAAACATCTGAGCGATAACTGTTATGGCTAATCCATAACGCAAGAAAATTAAATCTCACTTAATATACATGAGATCTAAACAAATATCAACGTAAAAAAATATCTGATTAATACTTATTCAAGTATTAATCAGATATTTTTTTTACGTTAGAATGGATTTGGTGTTTTTAAACTGTTCCTCAAATAAATCACGTATTCTTTAGGGTAATCAATAGGTAGGTAGGGGAATAGGTAACACCTTGTTACGTATAAATATAGGCAGAAACTTCATACCTACTTTTTCATGAGGTAATATGGATACGTTGGAACAATATGTAATTTCTTTAAAGTTCCGTACCCAAAGGGTAAAGGGACCCTATTACTAAGACTCCCCTGTCTGTACGTCCGTCACCACAGTAGACAGTTGAAATTTTCACAGATGATGTATTTCTGTTGCCGCTATAGCAACAAATACTAAAAACTAAAAAACAGTA
>DWHK01000533.1:0-13612 GCA_018247855.1 Graphium androcles | reverse complement strand
CGCCTCGAGTATACAGAATTAAAGGCGAGCGCCCGGACACTGAGCTACCACGGCGAATTCTAGTTAACCATTTATTTAATAATAAATAAATGGTTAACTAGAATTCTTTTGTATGGCCTTTTGCTCGTTTAATTGTGTAATATATATTGATGTGTTTACATTTATATTGTTTGTGTGTAAAGTTTTGCGTTGGGTTAAGAAAAAATTCCGTTCGCAGAATACGTAACTAAAACTATTTCAGTATTCGTAGTCATGTAAAGAAGTAATAAAACTGTAAAAACGTTTAAAAAAACCTTATGTAGAATCACGCACTCTTTTCTTTTTGTGGAAATGGTTCAATCAGGATCAGTTAAAGAATATAGATAAAAAGTATTTAAATTTTTTCTAGTGTATTGGATATAGTTTATCATCCTACCCGTATTGCTGCTTCCGCTGCCTAGTGGTTGACCTTGCTTAACAAACCTGAGGTCGTGGGTTTGAACCCGGCAGGGAGGACAATGACTTTTTGTTGTTGTTTCTGAGTTGGCTTAGGGCAATGCGGGCTGATCAGCCGATTCAACATGGTATGTAAAAGTCAGTCCTGCGCCTTATCTCTTCCCAGTTTGATATTCGTATCATCGGGCTATGAGAGTAAAGAAACAGAAAGTGCATCTGTGTCTCCGCGAACACTTGTGCGCTGTAATATCTCCTGCGCAGTTGATCACTGAGTAGATTGGCCGCCGAGGCCGAAATTCGGTAAGGAGGGCTTATTGTTTCTATAGGCTACGATACTCACTTATTCTGTCGAACAATACTTTGATGACAAAGATGTGTGGAAGTGAGTCATGCCCTGCATTCGAAAGTCCCCAGGCTGGCTGACAAATACTGATGACGCAAGATGTTGAGGCATTATACTTATTAAATAAAAGAATAAAGATTTTGCTACTATTTTCATAGAAAAGAAAAAGGTATAGGTAAGTTTTGAAGTTTTAACAAAGGTTTCAAGAAATTGGATATAGAAAATTTATCTTGGACAATTCCCAACATGAAAAATGTTACAAGTTTATCGTGTCTATATGTCTGTCTGTGGCATCGTAGCTCCTAAACAGCATTCAACAACTGAAACTTTTTATTGTTTGTTACTTAATTGGCGGGTGTTCTTAGCTATGGATACAACGAAATCTGTTCAGCCCTTTAGCGATCATAAGCTCTTGTCTGCTTGAAGACTTTTATCTCCGTATCTAATTTCCAATATTTGTTTCTTTCTCCAGTTGAATACACGCGCGGCGAATCACCGCACGTGCTCGAGACTGGGAAATACACGCAGACAGCGAACGCGCCTCATATAGCGCTGTCGCCCAACGCGGAGGTATTGGCCGTCTCCGTAGACAACTCGGTTGAGTTCTACGACACGTATACCGGGCACTTGTATGACACCGTCGACAATATATACTCGGGTAAGGAATTGACTCTATAGCGGAAAAGGGTAATGTGTTTTAAGCTGTTTCGTCTATTGACTTGTAAGATATTGTGTTCTATGTCCGCCGACGCTCTTAATGTAGTAAACACACAACAGCAGAAACACGGTAATGTTATGTACATGTGTCTATTGCATGAAATTGGTCTAATATTGTCCAGTGAAATAAAATTATGATATATTATTCGTAGTCATTTTTTTTAACTTGATTTTTTAACATATGATGTCACTTGTTGATCATATTTGTTCGTAACTGTGTGTTTAATTTGATATTTGTGTGTTTTAATGGTTTTTACGCAGCGTATTACGATTTCGCTCTAACAATTTATTTTCAAACAACAGCTAAAAGTTATTCTGCGGGTAGTCATTGGAAATCATAGGTTTATTTTCCATCCAGGACAAAATTAAGAATTTTAAAAGAAACATCTGATAAAATAACTTTTGTGCAGCGTACCAAACCTTCCTATTTACAATAATACATTACAATACAATATTCATACAGCCACTGTGAGTACTTGACTTGAGGTCAGATTTTGAATACGAACAATGTCAAATTTCAATGTTTGATTTGGCAATGAGATATTTCCGAGGTACACAGTTTCTTTTTATTCTGATCTATTAGTACCATCTTGCCTCTATTCATTGTAACGCTACTTACAGATAACAATTGTCAAGGATGATTCGGTAGACGTGACTTAATTTACGCACCGTAAAATATTATAGCTCAGTATTGAATGTTAGTTATAGTTTTACGTTTATTGTTATACCTTCAATAATTTACTATCGGAAAGTTTTGATTCTAACAACATAATTGAGTAATTGACGCGAGCTAGCGAAGTGAGTAAGCTCTTCAATTAAAGTGAAGGCGAAAACACATTTTTTGTATGTATGTATGTGTGTATGTTCCGTGATAATTTTTGAATCAGTGGTACATATAAGTATAATTTTCAAGTTCATGTGGCATCCCAATAGGTTCAGTAGTTTATTAGATATGTAATAAAACGTGAATTAAAATAATCGCGTCCAAGTTCGCGGTGAACTATTAGTTTATTTTAAAATAAAAAATTGTAGTACACTGATAAACTTCCTTACTTATTAGTTTTCATTTTTTTTTGCAGAATAACTGCATCTTTTATCTTCACCACTATTGAAATATATGTTTTTGTCTATCTAAATTGGTCACACCAAAAATAAACAGTTAGGCATCCAAACGAAAACTAGTTTATGCATAACTGTGAAAAGTCGCTTGCAAATTCTATAATCGAATTTGTCTGAACAAAGTTACGATGCCGTTGCAAATTAATTGCGATGATCGACTTAAAACGCTTTCTCTTCCTCCATTTTATTTGCAATCTTGTTATAATTTTATTATTATTTTAAGCAAATTGTGTTTTCGAAAAAATGTTTGTATTAATGAATATTTAACTTAATATATGAGCTTTCATTTACTTGGAAATTTTATTTCCAAGTAAATGAAAGCTCGGTAAGTCTTTTTGCTACGCTGAATTTTTGGTGATTTTTACGACTTCTGCTTTCAGACTTCGAAGAAGTAACTCGATCCACGGATGACTATCGTTATCTATTATATTTAGAAGCATATTAAAATTGTCCTATAAAAAATCCATATTTAACTGATTTCTTTAGTCAGTGGAATTTTTTTTTATAGTAGGTTGGTCGCTCATCTGATGGCAAGCGATTACTACACGCTCACATGGATTCTTGTAAAACTATTGAATTTGCTTAGTCCCTCCTCTTGTGGTCCTCAAACGCCGCCTTAACATACTATTGATCTCGACATTTATTAATCAGATTGAAGTTAACAGACCACGAATGCTGGACATGATTCCAAACAAAGAAAACAAACATAACACGCGTATCGATCGATTTATACATTCATCGTAATTTGTTATTCTCGTCTTGTGTTACGAATTCGTTCGCCATAGCGACGTTGGCTCTGCGCTGAAAGCATTGAATTATTGAACGCGGACGCCCAAGGAGGCATCGATCGTTTGAATTTCCAATCGCGTGTCACGTGGACCATACTAACTTGTATATAGTATAGTATACACTTCTCAAGTGGCCTTTGTTGCAGGCCTGATAAACTACATGTGCTTCGACGCGAGCGGCAAATATCTGTTTGTATGCGGCGATAGGGCGGTAAGGGTGCTGCACAACGTGTGCGGATATCAGACGACTATAGGCAGCTGCACTCGCCTATTGGGATCCAAGCAAACCTCGGCCACCGTGGAGCGCCTTAACAAGACCATTCAAAGCTGCAAGGAGACTTTGGCCGGCTTCGGAAAGTAGATCGGATATTGAATCTCTCGAGGTGTCTTGAGCCATGATCGCCGATTGTTATCTAAATGTACTGTTGTATGTGTAAACATTTTCAGATGTCTAAGGCTTCCTAAATAATTCTGAATGTCGAAATTTGACTTCGGTTTTGCATTATAAATGTATTAAGAAAGAAAACGGGCGTGCAATTAATTCTACAGTAAACTATTTAACATATATGAATTTTACGTAGTTTTTTTTTTCAAAGATTGTAAAATAAATATCACATGAACAATTTCGGTCAAATAACATTATTAAAAACAAATTAAAAAGTGTTTAGAAAGGTCGCTTTTGTCGCTCACTGTAGATCGGCGTTCGTGGCTCGATATTATTTTTTTAATTAAATGTAAAAAAGCAAAAGTAGTAGATTTTTTATTATGAGGTACATGTTTGTTAACTCGAAGACAAATTACGTTTTGAAATATTTTGAAATTCAAAATTTATGCTTTAGCTGAATATTGTTCATTCAATAAATAACACATGATTGTAGTCTCATATTGTACTGTTACGTATGTGATTTTTTTTTGATCTCTAATATTTTTTTTCTAAATTTTGTAAGACTACCATGCAAACTAAATGAATATGTTGTCGTAAAATTAATTTATAAAAATGTTTATGTAAAAGCGTTACTGAAAAAAAGTACGAACACTTTTTGTGTTATTAAGATCGTTATAATGGCTACTGCTCTGCGAGTCCTAAACTTACAGAAGTTAGATACATATCGATTTGATGATCCAGTTAAGCATTTAATATGTTTCCGCTCAAGGACAAACTTTTTCAGGTACAAAGAAATTGACAGAATATGGCTATTCTTTAAAATTTATTATATAAGTTTTGTAACTTTAAAATAAATATACGATTTACATGGAAGCTATTCAGACCACATTCCTTATAACGGTTCCTATCTATTAGTTTTCTCTATTATAAGTTATCCTTTAAGAAATTCTCTTCATTGTGCATTTAAAAGATGTTTTTGTAACTATTAAATTGTTTCTGTGTTCTACTGATGTGTCTCCTTTCCTATTAATGTTAATATTGTACAGTGAAGTTATATCCAGTGAATTATTATGATACGAGTATGTATAATATCAATAAAAATTTATATGTTTGTAAACATAAGTTTTATTTTAATAAATCCTTTCTATATTCTTACAAACGCCTGAGAATTCGTTTGCGTAAAAATCGACACGACCTTTAATTACCATGCTTAGTACTAAGTATAATTAAGTGTATTATATATATAAGTTTTATAAATCGAGTTATTATATAACGTGAATACATGTTGTTCTCATGTAATTTCACATTAAAATTGTTTTATCAAAATCATTTCAATCATTAGATTTTTCGTAAAAGAATAATTAAATTTTATCCATACATTGTTAATAACATTCCTATTTTAAATTAAAAGGTCTAATTGAAATCAAACACGTCGATTTTTATTGGTATTTAGTTCTTCACTTATTATACAAAGTTTACTAGTTACAAGAAATGCTTGCTAAAATACTCATAAAATTACCACCTCTTTTCTAGATTTCAAGGCTCTATGTTAATATTTATTATGATTATATCAAAGGCTTTGCATAAAATAACCAATAAGAAAGATACGGAGACGCGATTTTAATACAAGATACCAAGGAAACCAAGTCTAGAACATTTTCCATGAACGTAAGTAGACTAAAAAAAATAACGCTCCATTCTAAATTAATTTAATCACACAAAAGCTGTCGCAAAATCCATTTCTTTGCAATTTATGTTGGTGGCATGCACAACATCATCGCGATGGTTTTGTTAAAAAAAAATTCCATAAAAGTTAAATTCGTAACAGATTGCGAAGCGGTTATTAATACTAGCTAAGTTATATTGCTTTTCAGAATAGGATATTGACAAATAAGTTCATTATTTGTCAATATCCTATCCATCCATCAATAACAGTATTGAAAGAATTGAAGTTATTACCTCAAGGACATTGGTCTAACAGTTGAGTTATACAATATATATATGTTATATCGAGAGTTTACAACAACTCACATCCGTTAACATAAACACCTTCGTGACTGGTGTGTTTCAATGAGTATTGAAGTCTGTTACCTTGCGTATTTGTTAATAAGATTAAGCGATGATGAGAATAATCAATTGGCTTAACGGTAAGCTTCCTTGCTTATATTCTTTTAAGGTTTTACTTTATCTTAACAATTTTAGGAGAACTCAAGTAAAGTACAAGGGTAAATAAAAAACCATGGTGTAACTTTTAATTTATTTTTGCATAAGTGACATTATCGACAATACACTGAGATACTCTGTGATTACATTTTAAGTACAGATTCACAGCTTTTGATAAATATATTTCAGCTTTAGTTATGCTAGTATACAACTCATTTAAGTTGAGGAAGTCAATTCCATTATGATATTACGAATGCAAAAATATTGCATATCTATATGCCAAAAATAGACTTTATTTAAATGTTAAATTATCGGTGTTACTTTTTCTTGGTTTCCATGAAATCGCATATTAAATTTTATATAGTTACATCAGTAATCACAAATTGTATCTACCGCAGTTGTAACGAACTTTAACTAAGTGTGTGTTCATAAGTAACATGATCACTTCTAGATTACGGGCAGTGGAAAGTAAATAATTTGTGACAATTTAACATAGCGTTTCATAAATAATTAATAAAATATATTTTAAAGGCTATTGAACGGTCCAAAGTTAAATAACATGAGAGATGGTAACGTCTGCAGTGTTGCGTGTATAAAAAAAAGAAATATTTTAGTTCTTCCTTGATTGATGCTAACGAATTTCTAAAATCATTGTGCGGATATTTTTACCAAATGAAATCTTGAGAAGTTATTGTTTCATGGTCATTTCAACTATAACACATCAAGAATCGTTATAGCAGTAAATTAAATTGCAACAACGAAAAATACAAACACACATAATTCATTCAAATATGACAACTTTCTTATAATTTTGCACAAAAGTAAGTTTTATAAAAATATTCTCTTGCTGTTTTGCATTATTAGATTTACAAAGGAACTTTTATATTTATTAATTTACTAGTTATGTAACTTTGATAACCAAATCAAAATACACATAAAGACACGATATAGCTTGTTTAAAATTGCAAGAATGTTGCATGTTGTTTTAAAGTCTACATTTGATAGTTAGTTTACATAGTTTTATTTGAAAAATTAATATCTAAAATATATGAAGAGCGGTGACAGTTATTTTTCTAAATATTAGAAATTATAATTTATTTTTGAACATGGCAATAACTAAATCAGTTGTCATTATGATTGTCAGGAGATCCAAAGAAATATGACGTGGAATTTACCAATTTTAAAAGAAAAACTGACTCGAAATTTGCTGCTTATACTTGATTTACAATTCGTTTTTGACATTTATTAGTTTCAGCCTTTGCTTTTTTAACGTATCAGTAAAATATATTTCAAACAGGCAAAGAGTAGAAACGCAGACAAACATACAAAGGTTAAATATGTAGTGTTGGGACATAAACAGTGATATTTTAAAGCGGGATCAACGAGGAAAAATCTGTTACAAATTTTATATTAAGTAACATTATTTTTACGTCTTACATAAAGCTTAATAAAACTTGTTGAAATTCAAAATATGACTAGTTGCTAATATTAACGTACATATTATGTGCTTATAAAATTAAATATATACAAAATATATTAAGAGCAATGAATATATACAAAATACAAATATAACATAAACACAAAACATTGTTTATGGTTGCTAATGAATAAACAAGCATACTTTGAAGTTGTTGCTTCCTATCAAATTTAATGTAATTGTGAACCGCCGTTATTTCGGAGCCATAATATCTAGAAAAATTAAAAGCATCAGAGATTCTAGCATATTGGGTTATCTTTATAAAAAAAATATATTTTGAAGTATAATATAGTATAAAATAGTAGATAGATGAATATTTTACATAACCATATACAATTCAGTTAAGAATGTTAGCTACATCAAAAAGATAACCTCAAAATAAACATCAACATAGTACCATAAACAATCAGATCTCTTAAAGCTTAAATTAGTTAGGTAACAACATGAATATATAAAAAAGACCCTAGATACAAATCAATCGTATCAAAAACTTCCAAAGCAAAACGTCAAATTGTGCCTTCATTTGCCTTAGGAAACTTCAGTCAAAATTTTCCCGCGTTGATTATTGTAAAAACTAAAAATGCATTAGGCATTAACTTTGACAATTGGAGACGGTTTTGATTATTATTTTTGTTACAGACTGTGAATCTAAGGTTTTTTTCTATATCAATGGTAAGAAATATTCTATTTTCGGTTATTAAATATTACATATATACATCATGTGTAATATTTTGAAACATAACAAAACAATGTAAGAAAATGATAAATTACACATGATGATTGATGTAAAAAACTATAACCACGTTATCTAAACTATGCAAAACCTAATAATACTTTATTGATTTGTAACATAACACAAAAATGTGGGTCACTCTACTGTAACATATGGTTACGCAGCCATAGAACTTATTAAAAAAATATCTATAACATTTCCCATAAACTTAGACTAACTAAAATCCGACTTTATTCCGATTTAACTATTAAAAATCAAAAATAATTACGGTTTTATTATTATAAATCTCGGACATAAGGTTTTAAATTGATAATACTGTTGTCAAGCTAAAAACAAACTGTAATATTGTATGTATCTCAAAAGTTATCATTTTCCACAACACAAAGAACAATAAATAAATACTAATTCACATTTTCTGATTAAACTAAATGTAGAGATCAAACATTTTGTCAACCTTCAGAATTGTTTTGAAATGTTTGTTGTTATTTAGCAAATTTTACTTTTAGTTTATAAATTTTAATATGAAAATAGAGAAAAAATATTTCAACGTGTATAAATAATTTAATTTGGTTCAAACAATGTTTTGTGCTATGTTAATATAACAAGGATTTTAAATGTAATGGCAGACCAACTAGACTTTAGAGGGCACAGTGATCGATCATTTTTACAACAATAATGGCATTATGCAACAAAATAACCAGTTTTAAAATAATCTAGAAATTTTCGTAAATTCGAGAGACGAAAACTCCAATTAAATCATCTGTTAGTTAATGTTTAAATTACAATATGACCCAATTTTTAAACCACTATTATTACTTAATAGAGCCAAACAACGCTGATTTAAACATTTTAGTCAAACTCGATATGTTACCCGCTGGTGTATTCTCATCATCTATAGTAGTATAATAAACGTGAAAGTTTGTATGTTTGGATGTTTGTTACTCCATCACACTGAAGCGGATGAATGGATTTGGATGAAATTTAACACACAGATAGTTTATTAGCTGGATAAACATATAGAATGGATTTTGAACGAGTCCAAAATTACGCGCGCGAAACCGCGGAACGCAGCTAGTAATTAATGTATCACATAATTGTATAATCTATGTCAAATCTTTTTTGAGTTAATCTCGTAAAATTTTACCCGAATCAACAACTGCAACACTTATTTCATAGAATTGACAAATAACTAATCCTCTAAGTGCCGATACTGCTATACTCTTCAGATACTGTGAATTCACTCGCAAATCAGCTATTTCTAAACTCTAGCGAAATGGAAGCATTTTTACGTGATATGACATAGTTCTTATTGAGCAATCACATGACTGTGAATATAGAACAACGAACTAAGCAAAAGGGGGTTCGGTTACCTAGGTTGACAAGCCTTACTGTAAAGGATAGAACTCTTTCGGAGAAAAGTACAATTTTTTAATTCAGCAAAGGGTAAACACAATAAAAATATAAATATTGTTGTAATATAGAGCATGCTGTGTGTGCACGTTTATTGTAGGAGAACTTTTAAATTTGAGGAAACTGCAAAGTGCTACATGTCAAGGGAAATTATTGTAGAGAGAAATTTGTCTAAGACTAAGATGATATATAATCCTTACGTAGGTATTGTTCGACTAATATTGTCACAAGTCATATTAGTGATGTGCTACAATATCGTTATAGATAAAACGCAGCCATGTTCAAAACTGTCTGTCACCGGTACCCTGTGGTTTACTATAAAAACCATAGTCGTAAAATATTTTCATCTACTCCTAACTATCATCAACATCATATTTAGCTTCTAGCACATCACTATGTCGCCATTGTCTGTTTAAAAAAAATATTCCTGTTTTGGCGGGAAAATAACGTCGCGAGGGAGCGGCAAGCACTTTAATTAAAAATTTTCGAACTGGATATGACATAAATGCAATCTTAAGTAAGACTAGCGAAAAAATAAATAGCTATTTAATACCACCAATAACTGCGTAATAATTTCGATGAAAAAAAAGTGCTGTAAAGTACTAACTAGTAAGACTGCTAAAATATAAAGAATAGACACTTAGTACACCTAAAAATCAGTCGCGAATATTGTCAAGTGACGTCGGAAAAAATTCCAACAACGAGATTGTAAAATATAAAAGAAATCAATGTAACCATAAAGTAATATTAAGCAAAACTTAAAATCGAAATAAATACTGTAAGTACTACGAATATCGTAAATGAAATAGCCGACGTAGCCGCCGGCGTGACTTTGGTACGAATGCGTCCTCCAGTCCGTGAATATGGCCAAGTTCGATTCCCAGTTACAATATTGGACTAGCATGAAATTCGTTCACAATGCGCCCACGGGCACAGTTTCGTTCTTCCATCCATCGCGTCGCAACATCTGGGGAGAGAAGGGTACGTTAAAATGTTTTTCTTTGAATATTATCAGATTGTACTGTAACTGTACCTTTACACTACTCTTGTATTTACAAAATTGGATGGTAGATTAGTTTTAAAAAACATGTATTTTGTCGTAATTTTTACAGTAATGGATGATGGAGTGGAGAACCGATTATATAAATTTTTATGTTTTGATTACATCTGCTTTCATCTATTGGATAGATGATGGTGTGACTTTTGTTTTATTTACATAATGAAAGCTTAAATGCGGTAATGGCAGTTATTTAGTGGCTAGACATTTATTATACAATCCAGAGGTATGTTACATGCGCAGCATTGATAGGTACATTGTTATGCTTACTAGCTCGTTGGATACGTATAAGAGAAAATTTTCGCAGGGCCCGCTCGATCCACCTTAATTGCCTACAACTTCTTTCGCTCCCTGCCTAGCAGACTGGGATAGTCTGCTAGTAGTTAGCAGGAGGAGCCTCGGCCACTGACCTCACCAGTAGGCGTGCAGGCGCAGGCAGTCGCCCGCCAGGTCGGCCAGCAGCGCGCGCCGCCGCGGCAGCAGCGCCAGCCCCGCCACGCGCCGCGGCCGCCGCTCGGCCAGCTCGCTCGCCGCCACCAGCCGCCCGCCCGCCTCCAGCGCCACCAGCGCCGGCCGCCCGCGCACCGCGCGCGTGCACACGATCAGCCGCTCGCCCTCGCCCGCCTCCAGGGCCACGCCGCCGTACCCGCCGCGCCCTGTCCCAGCGACGCATTGACAACGTACTTATCAATAACAGTGTTTATTAGGATTTCTATATTTTGAAGTTCTTGCAAAAAAGACAAATTCCAGTGGTTTCCGGTATTTTTTCCGGCGTTTTTGGAGTTAAACATATGTACATACATAAAAGTTCTTATATCCATTTCGGTATTAATATATACAATACTAAATCACATCGAAGATTGGATGGATCTAGTCTTGTTCAAATCTCCTATACAGTGACAGCGCGCTACGGACTATACGCTAATATTTTTTCGCGCGCAATTTTTTATTCTATGCTATAGCACATATGATAAACTTTCTAACAGAAGCAAAATTAATATGTTTTAGCTCAAAACGAATTTTTTCATTGGATAGTTAAACAACAGAATCAAAGAAAAATTGATCGATGAACTTTACTTCATACTTCTCAAGCTTAAAACTGTCTATAATTGAATAAATATTTTAAATTATGCAAAATAGTTAGTACTACATGACAGCCCTCAACGACAATAATTACATCAATACATTTCGTTTTTCTTTTTATTTTATTACATTTTTTAAAACGTTTAATATAGATATATAAGATAGGATATATAAATAGCTTCCAAAATTAGTCATATCTGTTAATTAGGTATTTATTTAGTTATCCCTCACTTACTTATTTACAAACCACGGCTGTATACACAATAAATATTAATAATACTAATCAAATCATATAAATCAAACTTACACAAAAATGTAAGTTATTTTTATATTGTATACCTAGGTATTCGCGAGAGTTGATTTGCAATCACGCGCAAAATACAACGTACACAGACCGCACACACAAAACTCAACGTAGCAAACGAAAACTAGCAAAATAAATATGGCGTCATATATCTAGCGCCCGCGCCCACGCCCGCTTATGCGAATCGTGGAATCGCGTTTCGAGACAGCGCGCAATACGCGATTCAGTCAGTCGGCACGATCGCGTCGCGCGCCTCGTACTTCTATCAAGCTAGCAAGCCGCGAAGTAGGCGCGGCGCAATATTTGTAGCGTGAACTCCGAGATTATATAGCGCATCAGGTTCCCTTTACTTGGTGTTATGTCTGTGCTAAATCAGCACCACTTTTTAACACATTACGTGGCGACAATAACTCACAACTTGCATCCTGGGACCCTTTATAAAGGGGAAAGGTTATACGCGTAGGTCAGCCTCCTGCGCCTCCCCGTCCGTCTCCAGGGTGAAAATCGCCTCATTTTCTCTCTCCGCGGCTTCCTCAAGGGCGATAAGGTCCTCTCAAAATACAAGGGTGGCTTCCCACGACTTTTTGTCGCCCATCATCAGCACGGACTGCGGCGACGAAATATTTCACCCCATGACAGCTTTCGGCGTTGCTCCAGCCAGGCTGGGCACTCTTCCAAGTAGAGGCTCTGGTGTAGAGTCCTTCCCCGCTAAGCGACGCAGGTAGCTCATAAATGAGCCATGTCCGAAGAGGACTTGCGCCGCAAAGTAGGTGAGTAAGCCTTCACTCCTGTCCAACCACCTCCTGAGGACTGGACGTATGGCCTCTAGGGTTCTTAGGCCGGCACTTGGGTGCTCAAGCCTCTGTCCCCACTCTTCTATTGCTAGGAAGCGCAGATGTTCTCTACACGTCTTTAACGCCGGCGTGTGGGCCAGGCCATAGCCTCTTTGGCCACCAAATCCCACAGAACTCTACAGCCCTTTACGGTTTGCACATAAGTGCCGTGGTTCGGCGATTGAAGATGCCGGCCCAGATCGGGACGCCGTGCAAAGCCATTGTCTTTACAACCTCGGCGTATAGGCGGCGTGTGGCGGCAGTAAGGGTATGTGGTGGTCCCAGAACGGAGTTATCTATTAAAACACCTATGTTGCAGCTTCGCTGTGCTACGCCGGTACACGGGAACACTAAACACAATCTTCCGCAAATCAATAAATATCACTCTAACCTTAAATAAAACTAAAACTAATAACTCTAAATTAAATTTAGTAACATCAGCACAAAGTCAAACACGTGTTCGTAAAGCGAGTGCTTATATCTCCAGACCAGAGGCAGTTAAATTAAAGTAAAAGTTTAAGACCGAAGGACAATTAAAATAATGAAAATGGAATAGATATAGGAATATAATTATTTTTTTCGCTCAAAATCAATTAAACACAATTTAAAATGATGAAACTACTAGTAACTATGATTTTTATTATTAAATTGATAGAGCATAACATCCTTCATACAGCTTTTGCTGCATTTTTACGGCCGCGCTCGCCCGGGGAGGTACCACCACCCTTCACAGAGCCAGCATAAAATAAAGTATGCATGGCTCTT
>DWHK01000532.1:0-13613 GCA_018247855.1 Graphium androcles | reverse complement strand
GTAGTCTACTAATACAATTTGGCCTACAGATAAAAGAGTAATAGAGGTAAGGATTCCAGAATAAAACCTGTGCTCATGAAAAGTAAAATATACCGGATACCCGGCGTGTGCAACTACCCCGAATTGGTTTTTGCGTCAAAAACTATCTTCGCATTTCGCCTTTCAAATGAAACCGATTTGGGTTACATCGGTTGGATAGTTTCAACGTCTATAAAGGACACACATAGGTAGAAACATTATTTGTATTATATATATGGATAAAACAAACTAAGCCTTGCATCAATATTGATATAATACAGCTGAAAATTTTCGTTTCTTTGATTAAACGTTCCACTCTGGAATACTAGTTGAAATTAAAAAAATCTTTTTGTACATGGTAGACAGATTGATGAATCTAGCATCACGCTACGATCTTTTTAGGATGCGAGCAGATTATGATAAGGCGAGTAAAGCCGGGGGGAAAAGCTATTCGAATAATAGGATAATATAAATACCTTGAGTACCTTGAAAGAATATTTACGTACATTAAATATATACGAGTCGGAACTAGCTTAAAGGGTCTTATGCAAAAGGTAGATGAAATGCAAGCATATACGAGTATGCATACTAAAATGGCTTGCATCTACCACCAGAGGTCGATGGACCTCAATTTTATTCTCATTCTCCTACACCTCACTACAATTGGAATGGAAATCGTAAAATATTTGCAGTTGACGAAATTTTTTTCAAAAATGTAATATCAGGTAAGCAAGACGAGGGTCCCCAAAACTAGATAAATAAGTTTAGGGACCTCTGATTTAAACGTTAAAAAGTCAGGCGTTGGGTATGTTGGCACAATAAAAGGAACGCCATGCCGGGCGGCGGCGAAATGAAAAATGGCGTCCGGTAGACAAAGTTGGAAAATTGAAAAGCGCACACCTTTCCTCTTTATTGCAGCCGGGCACGGGCGTGGCCCTGGGATATTGCGAATGAAACTCCACACGGACATACATAAATGAATACACAATAGATGTAGAATCAGGCAATCGTACAAGCTATAAATTATTTTTACACAAAATTACAAAAAATCGTAAAAAGTGTACTTTGGTACATATTTTCCCGTTATTTTAGATTAAAAAAAAAACCACTTAACAGATTTTTATGAAAATTTTGTGGGACCACCCTTAGGATGTCTCCATTCCCACAAAAAAGATTTTTTAAAATCGGTTCACAAATGGCGGAGAAATCGATGCACATACATAAAAAAACATACCCGTCGAACATATAACCTGCTCCTTTTTGAAGTCGGTTATAAAGCTTCGTAACCGCCGCCTGACTATCGTTACGTCCAATCAATAAATTTAACAAATATTTATGCGCCTATTTTTAATGTTATTCTATTTTATTTGAGCCTGAAACCTTGTAAGAACGATGCCACATAGAATGGTTACATTTTCATACCAACATTTTCATGTCTTCGATATCTTAAAGGTAACAGCCTATTTTCAAATTGTCTCACTGCTGGGCAAAGGCCTACTCTAGACAGAGGGAATAAGTTTACATATTAAAAATGCAGGTTTCCTGACAATGTTTTCTTTCACCGCCGAGCACGTGAAAAATCAGCACTTAAAATTGCAATTAAGAAATTAACAATTTCATTGGTGCCGGCACCGGGATTTGAAATCAGCTTCGCCTCGAGTAATCAGAATTAAAGGCGAGCGTCCGGACACTGAGCTACATTTTATACATTCGATATCTTAAGGGTCAAAAATAACCCATTGCGTATCCAAATAGTACTCATAATAAATCAAACTTAAACTTCATTAACCTTTTGAAATCTATAAATATCTATAATATCTGTGCAGATTTTTTAAATAATAAAAATTAAATAGGGTCCATCTTATGAAAACATCGTACCCTTTTATAAAATTAAATTTTCCGAGTAAATGTAGAGCGTGAACCTAAAATAGTTAACAGTTTTACGTTAACTATTTCAGGCGAACTCGCGTCCTTGTTTCATTACGTAAATGTGGTTAGTAACACAGTTTTTAATCTAATGATGTAATAACGCACGTAACGTATTTTAATTTCTTTACGTTCGTATGATTCAAATATAATCAAATAACCATGAAGTAATGTTGAAAGTAGTACGAAAATATAAATAACGAAACGGATGAATACCACTCCTCATCAGACTAATCACGGAATTAAATAGTTATTAATAGGAATTAAATAGAATTAATATCGTTTTAATTTTTATATATTTCAAATATTTTGTTCAATTTAGGTTTTGTTAACATTTTACAGGTTGTATTTTTAAAAGGTTTTTAATGTTTTTAACTGAACTTTTTTTTTAAAAGTTGCGTAGTTACTTTTAGGCTCCGTCAAAATCGATCCAGCCGTTTTGGAGATAGGCCAACCCAAACAGATAGACAAAGATTTTAAATATTTATTAATTAGTATCGCATTATTTTCACAACAGACACTTCAATTTCATTTATATGTACAGATAAAATAATAACTCGGTGGTAATTCGGCCTTTCTAACTCTTTGTTAGTAAAAAATAATATGTGTGCTATTTTTGGTAGACGTTTAACTTTATGGAATGACTAGTAACCTGCAGGTTAATATGAGTTTGCGAATGTTGGTTGCCGGAAATTAACATCAGATTGTAAGGTACGAAAGCTGGCTTCCAGGAAAGTGCATTTCATATGTCAAGTTCGTCAATCGACGTCTGACTTAATTAAATTAGTAGTAACATTATTTTGACCATTTTACGGTTCCGTACCCAATGGGTAAAACGGGACCCTATTACTAAGACTCCGCTGTCTGTCCGTCTGTCACCAGGCAGTATCTCATGAACCGTCTTAGTTAGACAGTTGAAATTTTCACAGATGATGTATTTCTGTTGCCGTTATTAACAACAAATACTAAAAAACGGAATAGAATAAATATTTAAGGATATATTATATCCTATACAACAAACATAATTTTTTTTTCGTTTTTATAGATAATGGTAGGGGACCCTTTGTGTGCGAGTCCGAATCGCACTTGGTTTTTTTTAATAGAGAACAAGATTGGCAAGCGACTGTTCACCTGATGTTAAGTGATTCCGATCCCATAGACACACGCAATATTCGAAGAGTTGTGTATGCGTTGCCAGCCTGGGAATTTGGATGAATGAGGTTTGTTGGGTAGGATGGGTCAGGAACATGAGGATTCGGGGGAGTACGGAGTGAGACAAGAAGAGTGTACGAATGGCTATCCGGCAACCCAAAAAGTGATGCATGCTTTATTTTACATTGACTTTTGTGAAGGTCCGATTTTAAACATATATTAGCAAACCTGGCAGACGTTATCCTGCCTGAAGTTTGGTAACCAATACTAAATCTACATCCGGTCTCTCTCCCGAATAACATAATTTCAATAAAATCGACCCGTTTCGGAGGCGTTCAGTACGCTCTTGGCTTAGCCTTCATGGATAATTTTGGGTCAAGTTCTAGGACAGGGATTATCCCATGTTATTCCGAGGAGTAAAACTAACTGACACATCTCCTATACTTTTTGCTGTGTGCTTCAAAATCCATGGACAGATATTTCCTGCTGTTTTATTATCTTTATAGAGGTGGCACCTCTTAGCTAATTTGTCAGCTACCTGTTAGCTAATTTTAAAACAATAAAAATGCGGTCAATTAGGACGCTGTATTCCTCATAGCGTATTAATTGACCTGATGTAACTTTTTCGTCAGACTTTTAAAAAAACAGGTTTTCAGTAAGATTGTATTTTTATATAGGTATGTTACAAAAATACTCGGTCGTTTATGAAGTGATTTGGAAAATTCTTTTATATTTGAAAATATATACTTTTTAACCCTCAACGCGAAAACGACGGGGTGTTGTGTGTCTGTGTGTTTGTCTGTCTGTGGCATCGTAGCTCTCGAATGGATGAACCGATTTTGATATTGTTTTTTTTTTGTTTGAAAGGTGAATTAGTCGGGAGTGTTCTTAGCTATGATTGATGAATATCGGTCCAAGATGGTTGCCGTCACAAAATGCCGGATTACATGTTTTTTCACAACTCCCTCAATATGGGTATCAAATGACATGTATGCATGTATGACATGTATTACTATAATAAATTTCAAATCGAAGATGGCCGCCAACGATTTTTTGTTTATACTTTTTAATTTTTTTTTTGTGTCGGGAGTTAGTTAAAATGTTTAATTTTATTATAGGTTCTGTTGTTTTTTAAAACAGAATAACTGGAAAAATATATCGATAAAGCTCACTTGTAAGGCTTTACTTGATTTCAGTTTAATATATTTCCCCAACCTATATATTTCTTTTACTAAGTAAAACAAGTAATTATGGATAATTCCGTCATATATTCTGATCGTTGCAGTACGCCATCGAACGTTATGAAGTACCTATCGATTTTCCCATTAGTTTCCAACGCTACTCGACGAGTTCATGCTACGCGATGGCTCGGTACGTCTTTGGTTTTCCCTGATCGATATTCAGGTGCCCTGCAATGTAAGGATACGATTTCGTTCTCTTCGTGTACTCAGACCCTTCGCATGAAATCATTCGAAAATTTTCCTTCTCAGTCTTCGCTGAGTTATATAATCCGTTTCAGTAATGAATAAAAGTAATTAACGCCTCCAGTCACATAGGTTACGGGGTTAAATTTCTTTTTACGACATTTATGTAAACCACCCTTAGTTACTAACATATAACTAAATATTTAAATCGATTCATAATCAAAGTATATAATCAAACATACTAAAAAATGTATATATAGACGAACGTTTGAAGCTGATTCCTTTTTAATTCGAAGTATTAATAAAAAAAATCGTCTTTTGTCACGCTATTGTACATTTATAAATATCGGCACATATTCTACACACCGTTATAAGTATTTTTATTTATAAAGGCATATTGCTAGCGTATTTAATGAATAAAAGTATTTATGTATTCAAAAGAATCAAATATTTCTTTCGTAGCATCCAATCGAATTGACTGAACGAGTATTTCTGCTTTCGCCGCTAGTTTTGTTTTTCCAAACGCAATTAATCACTAGCGAATGTCTTCTAATGAATATACACACATCGGAGGCAATTGACTCTATCGATTCCGTTAAAAATAGATTTACCGAGTGCAGTAAAGCTTTTGCGCCACAATAAATATGCTTAGTGTCTATCACACAGTACGACTTTTTTAGGTCACATATAGGATGTTACAGAACGTGTATCATAGACTATTATTGGAAACGCGTGCCCCGATTTTCTCTACTTGATCGATAGCATTTCAAATGTTTTTATGAAATGAAATTCCGCCAATAATTTGATGCTAAACCACATTTGTACTTCTATGAGGCGTAATAAATTCCGCAACTCGGGGCTCGCGTATTTATTTCTGCGGAAAGCGCTGCTACATTTGGGGCCTTCGGAAGCTGGGGCATTTACGTTTACATTTTATTTATGTTCGTCGGTTAGGACATTATCATAATGCGAATGCGAATAAAACCGGCGCAAGATGTATTCACTCAGCGTAAAATCATGTTACGCACATCTGGGTCTTAACATTATCTAAATGGAATATTGATAGGCATTTTAGCAGGCGATTCCTTCTGCTATTCGCAAAAATTGTGTGATTGTTATATAAGGTAAGTAGTAAACGTGTAAGTGAAGAAAGAGAGACGTCTTAAAATATTCCACGGCGATCAGGGTGCGGCGCCCAGACGGCCTTCCGCCCACCTAAGGACAAATTCCTCATAAAAATTTAGGTATACACCCTTAAGTCTTATTGGCTCTAGTTAAAGACGTGGGAAGTCGAGTGAGATATGGTTATCCGAACGGGCGATCGGTATTGGACATAGGGTCATCCTTTAGGACTTGGATGGTACATGCGATGTCGGGTTGGATCGGTCGGGGTGGTGCCGGCGTGGCTTGTGGAAGGTTGCGGGCAGGGCGGGCGGGCAGAGGGCGCTGGCGTGTGCGCGCGCACCGCGGCGGCGCTGGCGTCGTGACGCAGTGTGACGTCAGCGCGGTGCCGGCCCGATGCGCGGCCGGGCCGTCCTCAGTCGCCGCCCGCACCAGGCCGCCGAACGTCGCGCCCAGCCCGCCCGCGCTCTCACACCGGGTCTCAGTTCCGCACCATGACGACATAGCCCCCAGTGTCGTGCGACGAGCCGAACGCGAAAGGCGCGCACCTTCCGAGTTTCCCCCGTTGGAACGAGGAAGCCGTAAAGGTCCCCCGTTGTTGCAGAACTAGCGACAGTCCACCCCGCGCCGCCGCACAGCGTACACGAGACCGACGGGCGGCTTGCTCTTTTTGTCCGCCTCACACATAGAGACTTGCGAAAATGGGCGAGGTGAGTGCTAGTGTCGCTTGCAGTAGTGCTTTCGTTTGGTCTTTGTTCTACATGAGTATCGACCGTCCGGTGTCTTCGCGATGTGAGTGCATGCTTCCGCCGAAGGAGGAATCGGATCGCTCGATCGATCGGAGCAGAGGCGACGGCATCTCCGAGTGCTTGTTATCCCGAAGCATGAACGTCGTGATCCTCACTTAGCCATCCATTTGCACGATTTCCTTTGTTCTACATTCCCTACATGCATAAAGCACGAATTGTTTTAGTTCGCCTGTCTCATTGTCTCATGTTCAATGTTTTACGTTAATCGATTTTAGTGCAGGCTTGTGATCTTTTTTTATCTTCCTTTTTGGGATTTTTGGACATTTCGGAAGGCAGGCTTCCGAAGCCGGCGCCGACCTGGTTGCGTAATAATCCGTATCGATCTATGCGGCGAAAGGGTCACTCCGCCGTGTGCCCTACTCATACACCAGCGAAGAGGTCCTTAAATATTCAAAAGTTTATTCAGAAAAACAACGTTTCAACAGTATTGTGCAAATATTTTAAGGAAATTGCAAAATTTACTCAATAATCCTTAAAAATATGCATGTCTTATAAAAATAAATTAAGCGTTTACGTATTTCAAATCATTAATGGTTTTTGAATATTTTATTGAAAACAATATCAAAAATTTTATTTAAAAATAAGTTATCATTGTGTAATGATTACACGTAGCTTGCGTTTTATCTTTATTACAAAAAAGGATTTTTCAACTGACGTTACTTTTAACAATTATTCTTATAGTACAAGATCGTAGAAAGAAATCTTAGTCATACATTACGATAAAGCGGTACATGCGGAGATGGAAATAGGTCATCAGTTAGGGGTCTTAAAAAGAATAGTTCCCGCAAGGTGTCCTGAAGGAAGTGGATAACTGTGGCGAGTGTTGCCGTGCCTCGGGCCCGAGAACTATAAGAGCGCCGAAGGTTTATTAGAAAATTGCCTTCGTCATTATGTCATTTAAATCGCATAGAGTGCCGTCGCTCTATTGGCGTATTTCCTTTATCCTTTATGACGGTAGCACGCATCAATTAGGCCGCTAGACGTGGTCCTTGGCGCATTACCTAACGTCCACTGCCGAAAATTTCAATCGTGAACGTACCGCGTTCCAAATTTGATTTTTTTCTTTTTCCTTTATTTGATGATTGGTTGTTTGTGGCCTGTAAAATGACCTCGACTGTTTTGAAGCTTTATAAAATTTCGTTTTTATTTAATCTTTACATTAATGACGTAACATGTTACTGAAAGATTTTGTTGAATGAGAATAACTTCCAAATACGATACGGATAAAAATCTATGATAGCAAAGCGAATTCTAAACCAACTCTTTATGCATTTGATAATTAAATTAAATTTTTAATTTTTTTTAATAGCATTCTCCAAAGATATTGACTTTAGAGTTATTGTAGTTTTATAACTTGTTTTTTCTAGTGTGCTAAGTGATAACAATTAATTGTAAATGTCAATCGTAATCTCAATTTGTTTTTTATAAAAAAAAATTATTACATCACTATCACCCTTAATTAACGGTAATTATTTACGTATTAAGAAAAGTTATTGCCGATTTAAATGGAAACAACAACCACTTATCGGTCAGTTCAATATCACTCAATGAGATTGGTCCATAAAATGGTAGTTTACATGATTCTAGAAAAAAAATGATAATGGCGTAGGTGTGGGCGTAGAACTTTACGACGAGCAATTTATCCGAAATAACGGCTGCATTGCATCACTATAACGCGTCTGTAGTAACCATTCGTTATTTAGTCTTTGATTTCGGATTTATATCTGCATTTTTGTATTGAGGATTGCCAATAAGAAAATAGATCCGGCGCAACAACAAACGCACGTGAGATTCGTCTTAGAAATTGGCACGGCGCGTTAATATGTACAAACGTACGTACATATTGACTGTCTCATCGTTCACCGGGATAGTGACGGCAAATTCGGCATACCGATCCTGGCAATGAATCTTCGACCAACGTCACTAATATTACGTATATGGGCAACGTGCGTGATCTGAAGCACACCCACGATTCCAATCTGACGCATGTATACGTCAGAAATTCGATTAATTAAAAAATAAATTGCTACGAAACGAGATGAATAGAGATTAATTTCGAATTGGACAGACGAAGCTGAGACGAAACTATTATTCAATCCCTACCCTAATAATACGAATGTCGGTCGGGCCGGTTTCGATTTACCATCTGATATTCCGGTTTAACCTCTGTAGAGATTACAGAATGCGGCCGCCGGGGCCCCGGGGTGGCAACCTTGCCGTTTACCTATTTATGTCGAGGGTAGCGAACGGGGGTTGGGCCGCTGCGCACGCGTGCTGCCGACCGGCTTATGTAACCCGCAGTCGCCCCGTCGCCCGTCTTTACGTGTGAAAATTTCTTTCGTTTAAACGAATTCCATCCCTTTGTTCGGTGCATACATTCGGTGTTCCAAATTCAAATTGCACTCGATTATGTCAAGGCGGGGACCTATGCACTAATTCGGTGTTCCAAATTCAAATAGCACCCGACTATACCAAACCAGATCATTCCACCAATTCGGTTTTCTAAATTCAAATAGCACTCGTCTATGTCAAAGCGTTGGTTGATTTGAATTGACGCGTCTATGACTCTCGTTGGCTGTAACCTTCGTGGGAATTCAGGGCGCGGTTTTAATGAGGTCCCGCTATGGAAACGGTCGTCAATTATCGAGGGCGGTCAGCTTGTTTACCGCATCGCGGACGCATTTAGACGCGGGTGACATTACGGCCGCGGGGGGAACAATAGTCGTAGTTGCAGCGGCGTGCGCACGCGTTTCCATACCGCACCTGATAGACTGACAAACGGCGAATGCCATTCTCACGCAGATCCCCGTCGGCAGAGCAACGGGAAGACGGAATTAAAAAGTGTATAGTATCTTTGTGAGAAACGTTGGAGTAAATGATTATTTATCGGTCCTATTACGGTTTACAAATGCACATTTAGCCATTCGTGTCGCGAGCGAGTCGAGTCGGTGATTGTTTAAACGATACAGTTATAGGGGACGGGACAGATGCGGCGAGAACGCTAAATGAATGGGTGCGCAATAAGATTGTGTACGTCGCATAGTACAGTGCGCGTCCTCGCGTCGAGCGATCAGGTTCGCACAGACGACTAGTCGGAGGCAATTGAGCGGCATTCAGCCGCTGATCCAGTCGGAAGACCAGCGTCAAGGTCGCGTCCCCCGTTGCCAACTGCCACACAATGCCCCCGCCGCCCGACCCGTCCAACACGGTTTGAACCGCCGTTGAATATATTCGAATACGCTATGTCCTAGTTCACTTGTGCGGCCCACCGATTGTTTTTTATTTATTTGCTTTTAACACTCAACTGTGTGATGATCGATGTTTCAAGATTGTTATCATTGTTTCATGAATTAAAAAAGGAAATATCGAAAAGTTGAAAAGCAGTACAGTTTTTCGGATTGATTGATTTATGAAATGTCCTTTTCTGCAACATACTTTTCGATATTTACTATGTTTTATGTCTTTTTGTCGCCAACGCTGGACTCCTCGCCAATGAAGCCGACGGTGTTGCGTCATGGCACTTCCGAGCTTTACAGCCGCATTATTACATAAACGATGAGCCGGCGCGGAGTCACGCGATGGTGCCATCACCATGGGCATTATCACTTCACTTAGTGGAACCCTGCATGACCCGTGGGGCCTCCAAGTAGATCATGTCTAGCCCCTAGTTGTGTTTCCAGCATGGCCGTTCCGACTCATACCGCGTCGCCACCGTCGCACCAGTTAAGGACGATAATAGAACTGCCGATGGACAGTACAAGGTTTTTGTTTTACTTTCATCTTTTGTTTGTATCATTGCGACGTGCCGTCCGATATTGCTGTCTCTACACGCGTGAAGATAACTAGCGCGAATAGAAAGCCACTGCGCAGTTACTGACCCCGAAATCGATTTGATGAAAAATAGCAGTCGGGGGTGATATTTGCACTAGTGACGCAACTGCCCTCTGTTGACCCAATTTGAGCTCAGCTCGAGTGAGATTCTCGTGCCGTCGTAGTCAGTCAGTGTTCAGTGTTCAAGCAGGATGCCCGAAGGAGCGGTGAGTCTGGAACATAATAGACGCTTGAAAAATATTTATATAAAATCAGTGGCAACTGCGACATTGTAACATAATCGGAAACAAGTGAAGTTTTAGTGTTCATTTAAAGTCAACTTGCTTACAGTAACTTTGAAACAAATACAAATTCTAAAGTCGATTTCTGACATAGTGACTTCATTGTGTTTTTCTTGTATTAAATCATTGTGTAGAGATGGCATACGGCGAGCAACTTTGTCATTTTTGAACATTGCATGCTTTTTTGATCATTCATTCCAGTCAATTCCTTTTTTTTCTTTTATATCAGTGCAATTGTTTAACTTTCTTGATTTGATTTCAACCATCTACTTCAAGTTTAATAATATCCAACATGTTATAGACACGCCGGAAACCCCCCGCGAAAAAGCGGAAACCAGGAGATTTAGACGACCTTAAACAGGAATTGGACATCGACTATCACAAAGTAACGCCCGAGGAACTTTACCAAAGATTTCAGACACACCCGGAAAACGTAAGTTGAGCTTTTGGTTTTAAGCTAAGCGTTTGACTTAGACAATCAACTTATTTATCTACAGTTTTCAAAAAATTGTTGAATCTTTTATAAGTCAATCATAGACACATTGAAAAATTTGTTGTCTTTTTCTTTTTTTCATTTAATTACATTTCTAATAGCATACATTTATTTTCAGGGCCTCAGTCATGCGAAAGCGAAGGAGAATCTGGAAAGGGACGGTCCCAATGCTCTCACTCCGCCAAAACAGACCCCGGAATGGGTAAAGTTTTGTAAAAATCTATTCGGCGGTTTCGCGTTACTACTATGGATTGGTGCTATTCTGTGCTTCATCGCATACGGAATCCAGGTACTGTAAAATCTACAGTAGCTTTGCAACATCCCATTGCATATTGTTAATAATTTTGATTTTATAATTTTTCTGAAATATTTTAGGCAAGTACCGTTGAGGAACCAGCGGACGACAACCTGTACCTCGGAATCGTATTGGCGGCCGTGGTGATCGTTACGGGCATCTTCTCTTACTACCAGGAAAGCAAGTCTTCGAAGATCATGGAATCGTTTAAGAACATGGTACCCCAATTTGCAACTGTCATCCGCGAAGGTGAAAAACTGACCCTCCGCGCTGAGGACTTGGTGCTTGGTGACATTGTTGAGGTAATCCATGATGTTGTTGGCTATCAAATTGTTTTTTCAGATTTCATCAACTGAAATTCAATCCTGTCATTCAATCAAAAGTTTACATTTCGACTGATGTAATGAAGTCAATTACCTGCATTTTTTAATTTTTCCACCTATCGACCGAACTTCAACTTTGACACAAAAACCTCGCCTTTTAGGTGAAATTCGGCGACCGTATCCCGGCTGACATCCGTATCATTGAGGCGCGTGGTTTCAAAGTGGACAATTCGAGTTTGACCGGCGAATCCGAACCCCAGTCCCGTGGCCCCGAGTTCACCAACGAGAATCCATTGGAGACCAAGAATCTGGCTTTCTTCTCTACCAACGCTGTTGAGGGCACCGCCAAAGGAATTGTGATCTGCTGCGGAGATAACACGGTAGGTATACAAGTTCAACTCAGGTGTTGACGCTCCTTTGTACGTACAAGGATATTGCTAAACTGCAAGACCAAAAAATGCTCAATAAGTTTTTATATGAAGAGTTAAAAACAATATAAGAAAATTATTTTGTTGCTTATTTTGAGTCAGTTGTTTTCAGACTTAAAATGTAAAAATATTTTGTTTATGTATTCGATATTTTCAATTAATTTAATATTTAACAAACACAATTCATCTATAAAGACTTTGTGATCAGTTTCTGAAACTGTTAGTTGCACTTTATTCCCATTTTCATTTACTAACGCAAAAAAAAAGGATTCTCATTGAGTAATTGTCCACAGGTTATGGGACGTATTGCTGGCTTGGCTTCCGGACTGGACACGGGAGAGACCCCCATCGCTAAGGAGATCCACCACTTCATCCATTTGATCACCGGTGTTGCCGTGTTCCTTGGTGTTACCTTCTTCATCATTGCTTTCATCCTCGGCTATCACTGGCTCGACGCTGTCATTTTCCTTATTGGTAAGTTTTTAAATCTGTGCAATGTAGTAGGTGTAGCTAGCAAATGGCTATGGACCTCAACAATACCAGAAGGAATAAAGTTGTTTAGTTAACGAAAAATGGGTTACCTGACTATTGAAAGAAAAAGCTGTAAAAATATATACATTTTTACAGCTGTATGAACAACACCCTACTTGTTAAATATAAACTTTTTATCGGTTTTAATGATTTTACGTTGTCTTCTATACTGTTTTTGAATTTCTTGTAAACAATTCTTCGGGGGTTTTTGAAAATATCTATCTACTTTGCTTATCGAAGTAATTTAAGCGACAGCTAACAAGATTAATTTTTATTTGTCAACTGTGTTTTTCATTTGCGAACGAGAATATCCATACAGCATAAACTTTACAGGCATCATCGTAGCCAACGTGCCAGAAGGTTTACTAGCCACTGTGACCGTGTGCTTGACTTTGACCGCTAAGAGAATGGCCTCAAAGAACTGCTTGGTAAAGAATTTGGAAGCCGTAGAGACGCTCGGGTCCACATCGACCATCTGTTCGGACAAGACAGGGACCTTGACTCAAAACAGGATGACCGTCGCCCATATGTGGTTCGATAACCAAATCATCGAAGCTGACACCACTGAGGATCAATCTGGCGTTCAATATGGTACGTTACATAGTTTCATATCATAAGACATGACGTATCTAGTTACGTCGTATCTATGTTATATAAATATTTACGTGGAGGCTCAGTAGGCAAGCATCATTTGACTCTTGAACTCTGTATGCAATATTCATAGATCTTTCTCTAAGCCATTACTATAACCTAGTTTATTACTATAACACAGCTAGTTCACTTCTGAGTATATATCTCGTGAGACTATTGTCAAGCTTGAACGTATGTGATATTTATATATCGGAATGACAATGCGATATACATATGTTGATCGAGTTTATAGATTGTAGGAAGCTAGAAAATTAAAGTAACAGCCTTTTTTTCAAATTGTCCCACTGCTGGGCTAAGGCCTCCTCTAAACAGAGGGTATAGGGCATAGT
>DWHK01000531.1:0-13614 GCA_018247855.1 Graphium androcles | reverse complement strand
GAAATTTATATGGTAGGTGCAACAAAAATTAAAGGTTAATATATAAAGGTTTTTTGGAGAACTATTATAAAAAAAAAATTACTAAAAATCTATTGATCTAACCAAATAACATATAATATAGATAATATATATAAATTAGTGAGTTTATATTAATTTTAATTATGCTTTTGTTACTGAATTTGTAATTTCTGTCTACTTTCGTCAATTGAAAAAATATAAAAACACGAACCAGCCAGACCTAGAGGACTTAACTGCGTTAACTTTTTAGTAGCAGGCCAGAAAACCTTTGCTTGCGTTACTCGACAAAAGAAAGAAAATTTCAAAAAAGGAACGCGTCTCCACATCATTCAGTGTCCGGCCTCGGCATGCAGTTTTGTACGAGCTACCGTTTTTTTTCTTTTAAACGCAAAGAACCGCGTCATGCGCTATCGGCCAGCATTAATATTAATAACTGTTTAATTAATTATTTATAGGTTCTCTGAGCCATTCACAAATTGAGTCGTCGGAATAGCCGTGATTGATATGTTTAGATATAAAGAATTTCTGCTTTAAATAATTAGCTATTCACGAGAGAAATCCATTAGCACGAGCAAATGTTTAAAGGCAGGCTGTCGATTTCACTGCGCATTTTATTTTCTAAGCTGGCGACTGGGGAGTAGAGAAAAAAAATTGACAAACGCACATGCACTTTTTGCCGTCCGCCGTCGCATAATCGGCGCGGGCACCTACCGCATAAACCAGTCCATGGAAGTGGCGGAATAGTTGTATACGCGAGGGCACCAAGTTTCTTGGTGCTATGCGGCTTATGTTCGATATTTCTTTGTACTCGCCGCCGCTGTATATGTTGAATACCGCCGTCCCAGGTATCCCGCATACCGCCGCCCGGCGTCGTGGTGACGAAATGCTTCGACCGATGCCGGTGGGAAAAGCCAAGTAAATGGATTTAGTGCAAAAACCTCGGAATATCGTTTATTGTTCTTAGCTTTTGAGTTATTTTTATTAAAGTTCAATGCCGGCACCAGACAAAGGTAATGGACGCTCTGCCATCCGTGATCGAGTCGCGTGAAATATTTTAAGACAACTTAGTATTGCGCTCGATGCTGAAAAGGGGTTTTAATATAAAATTAACAACCATTATTTTTTGTGTAACGTGTCTCACTAAATTTTTTTGAAGATACCTCTGGTCCAGTCTACATAAAATCAGGCTGTGAAATTGTGATAGGAAGACAAATATGTATACTTTCTACTTTCTCCTAATAATTTTTTTCTTCTCGTTTTCCACTTTACATTTAAATGTAAAAGTAACACACTTTATGTCGTTTATATGTGCTAGATATTTGAGATCACGCTCCCTTCAAAATAGAGTAGTTAAGGTACAAAATTTAACCTTCTGCCCAGATTGTGTGTCTGACCAGCCATCATTGTAATTATAAGTTCAATTAAAAAAAAAACTAAGTATTCACTTCGTGTGAGTGCATATACTTTTGTTAAAGCTTTAAACTGGAAGCCCCGTCTACTTTAGTAGTAGCATAATGTTTTCTAAGCCGATCTGCATTGTATATATTTATTTATGTATTTTTATAAGATAAGATGACATGCAATCGTATAGTTTCTATGGTGGTGATAACATTCGTCTTTGAGTGATAATGGTGCGTTGTCGAATCGTAAAAAATATGATGAGAACAGATTTACAATTAGAAAGAGTGAGAAAAGGAGAGGATCAAGAAGAAGGAAGATGGCTATCGGCAAGAACCGGTACTTCCCCTGTAGTCAAGGCCAATACATGCAACAAAAGTTGTACCATATGTTTTTTTGTTAAAAAATTTCTTCATATCATTGACATGCTCCGCTGCCTATACAATTTTTTTTCCATCGACGTACTTAATCGAAGTACTAAATTCTATAATACTTTCTACTTAATATGCAATATATTATTCTATGCTGATTGTTGATAGTAACATGGTATTTTCATGTTAAAATAGTTTAAAAAATAGCCCGTGTTATTCCAATATTTAAGTTATATTGGTGTACAGTGTATAACTATACGTCTTTACAAATTTTGTATATGATAACAATTGATCATATTTTGATGACCATTTTTGTTTATGGTATTCTATAAAAATGTCTCTTATTATAAGATAGCTGTAATAGATATGTGTCTATAATTGCATGATGAGTAGACCTTGAAGCTGAGGTGGCTGGCTCTGAGGTGGTAGAGCATAACATCCTTCATACAGCTTTTGCTGCACTTCGACGGCCACGCTCGCCCGGTAAATCAAATCCTTAATATAATCCTATCCCACCCTACCCTTTAACCTGTTTTATTCAATTTCCAGGGCTGGCAACGCATACGCAACTCTTCGATTGTTGAGTATGTCCATGGGCGACGGGATCACTTAGCATCAGGTGAACCGTCTGCTCGCTTGCTAAACTTTCCTATTTAAAAAAAAAAGCTACAGGTTTTGAGTTAGGGACCTTTATAAATATTTGCATATACATACTAGCTCGTTAAAGATGATTTTGTCAATTAGGTTTTTTTAGATATTAAATTTTCTTTTAGATCCTCACCATACCACCTTTTCCCAGGTCCATTTTATTTTTTTTAAATATTAGGCAAGCGAGCCGATGGTTCAACTGATGTTTAGTGATCCCGTCGCCCATAGACACATGCAACATCCGTAGAGTTGTGCGTGTCTATGGGTGACGGGATGGGTCCGGAACTTATTGAGGATTCGGAGAGGAAAGAAGAGGGTAGGAATGGGCATTTAGTATGCCAAAAGTCATGCATACTTTATTTTATGCTGACTTTTGTGGAGGGCGATGGTGCTTTACAATTCGAGCGCGGTTGTAGTAGTGCTACAAGAGTTGTTTGAAAGGTATTATCTCTACCTCTACCTCTCTCTACCATCTATAGTTTTTCTGTTCTATATTACAGGCGTTAAGTTGCGATTTATACATGTTTTAGTGTTGTAGTGCTGAACTACCGGCTAGATAAAATTTTCCTTTTCCTTAACAACAGTTCTTTTTTCAGTTTCTTGTACACGTCCTTTTCCGTACTCTTGACAAAGTGTATACAATATTAAAAAAAACTGTGGAGTATTTAAGATGTCAAGGCGTAACTAACGAACAAACAAACTCATAAACATAATCTACAAATAATTATTCCACTGTTCTTATAAAATCTATACATATAAATAAAATTGAAGTGTCTGTATGTGTATAAGAACACACACCTTTCCGAAACAGCTGCACTGATTTTGACCAGATTTACACAGGTCGATAGCTAATAGTATAAGGAGTAACTTAGACTACTTTTCTTTTTAAAAGATTCAGGGTTCCGTAAGAAAAAAGCAATATTAAGCGGGTGAAACTGCAAGCAGTTTAGTTATTTCTTAAAAAAATATAAAATTGATGGTATCTTTAATAAGCCATTTTTTACCTTATAAACATTGATTACTGTTATAATTTCTTCTAGACAGTTTATTCCCGTTTCACGCTGAATTTCAACTCAATTCCGGTTAGCCGGTTAAATACGCCACGGGTAGGTAAATAAATACCGCAAAACAAAGGAAACTGCCGGGAGTGGCGTGACAGGCGAATGTACCAACGGAAAATAATGTTTTGTACGGGAATATAATTTCATTGCGGTTGTCGCTCGCATATGGCGCTGCTGGCGGCCATTTTGTTTTATGCTTTGTTCCTTTTTTATGTGGCAATACTTCGGCTTTTGTCGTTCCACAGATAGCAGATGCATGTACCTATGTACTTTTTCAATACATCCTAAAACATATGTTTTAACAAGTAACCTATATTTTTTTCGATTTTGCTGACAAATAGCTGTTGCGTAGCGAATAAACTTGCGGTTTCGCATGCAATATTTAGAGTTTTATTTATTATAGATTACTAGTTTTTTTTTAACTAGTTTAACTAGAATTACTAGTTAGAAAAATAAAACCTATAAAATATAAGTACTCCTTGTGCTAATTAAAAGTTAGGAAGCAAGGAGATATTATATCTGAAAACATCAGAGATGATAGAGTCTTTCATAGACCGAAGAGTTTCTGGTAGGTACGTAACCTTAGAGTGAATAAAAGACTATTCACACGATAGAGAAATGGATGGCACACATCAGCATGATGAAGGGAATGCTGTGGGATAAGTCACACTTTATTTTACCCCAGTTTTATATCAAAGCTAGTTTTCCCTGGCTAAGCAGACCCATAAGTCAGATGTTGTGCTCTACCAACCAAACAAACATAATTTTAGCCAATAGCCATATAATTAGTGATTCCATTTACTGGACTGGTAATGGACTCAGCCAACAACAAATAAGAGAGTACCTAAACCACCTACTCATCCGAAATAAGATAAATAATGCAACAAGATACAAACTCTCAAACGGGCCAACTCAAGTGAATTGAATGCCAATGGAGTAAGTTAGGTACGGGGTTAAGTTGTACCGTGGCCTGCGACCCGACTAATCGAGGTGGGGTGAAATTGTAGGAGGGGACTAGGGAGGCGACGCCTAAGTGAATTATTTTCATCGATATCGACATTAATTTTCACAAACATGGCAACATTCGATTAACCTAAAAAATTGTTTATTAAGGGTCGCCACAGGTGTTTTACAAGTGGTAGACCTTCTACTCTCAACATCTTTCAAACGTTTCTAGTTGTGCTTATTGGCCTGCTCAATCAGCGACGTACCACTTACCTACGTCGCGACGTACATGTCTCAACATGAACCCGCCTAAAATAAAGTACTCTTAGCTTGTGAGGTTGACCGGATGGCATTTTTCCACCTCTACTCCTATTATAATCCTAAATATAGTCTTGTCCATTACTATCTAATGTTCGATTATCTAAAAATTTATTGTATATATATGCAACTCCCCACCGACGGCGTTATCACTTCACATTGAGTAAATCGTCTTCTCGCTAGCCAAAATTTGCCCATAAAAAGATAGAGGACGTTTTCCGTAATTTTTGTATCATGAATTATTTGTAGAAATCAGATTCTAAACATCTTAGTTTAATTATCTATAACCATAAATTGCTTAGCGAATTGTAAATAAAATAACATTAAAAACCAAACCAAAACCCATTTATTAAGTGTCGAAGTGAACATGAAAATAAAATTGTAATATTTAATAAGCCGAATTCAAATATTAAAATTATTATTGACTTTATTAAAAAACATGCTTGAAACGTTCAAAGTGTATGCCAAGAAAAGTGAAAAAAGAACTTAAAAAACTTCTTAACTTCGTCTCAAATATGGTAAGGCCGTCGGAGTAGATCTGTTTTTGACACTTTTTTGTTAGTTTCTTATAAAGTCAACTTATTTTTTGATGGATATTAAGTTGTCATTCTTAAGAACTTGATACTTGCTAAAAGCTGTCCAGAAGTTCGTGCATTTTAAGTTTTTTGTTTGTCAATTTTGTATCTAAGGAATGTAGTACGTTAAGTTAAAAGTAACATTTTTCCTACTTTTCCTTACCTTTCGAGGTAATATTTGATAAAATATCATGTTAAAATATTTAGAAAGAATTTAAAGAAGAAAATTAAAGAAGCTGATTTACGACGGATTATTGCTACAGCACATATCAATCTAGACTTATATTATTCCGACATATCTTTCAGTGATTTGTTTATGTTGTCACAATTTAAGTGAAGATTGAACTTGTAAACAGGCAATTAAAGATGTTAGGGGAAATACTGCGTCCCCATACAAGAGCATCCTTAACTGTCCTTCTTAAAAAGTTAATGCAAGACTAAAGACAATTTATAAAGTGTAGTAGCTTAGAATAAATTTTGCCGGTAGTAATTTGACAGGCGCTTGCTATTTACTTTTGGTGCAATTTTTAGTACATTTATATTGCAATATTTTATTTTTGCAATATTATAATCATTTTCAATTTTTCACTAAATTGCATTATAGCGTTTACATATTTAGGTCTACTTGTTTAAAGTTAATTTTAGAAACAGTTCCCTATTAGTTCACTAAACAATAATTGTTTTGCCTTTATTCTTGATATTAAATACAAACGACACTTTTACATAAAGTTTATAGAGTTATTATGAATATTGGGAAAATATCTTCTGTGGTCAAAGACGTCGATTCACGGACTCTATATTTGCGAAGTATTTTAGAATTTAAGTAGTATAATGAGAAATGTCAAAATTAATTTGGTTTACTTATCATCTACTTACGATTATTAACGATGGAATCCAGTATAACTTAAAAAATAAAAAGAAGTATTAACAACTTATGTTTCCTGGTTCAAAACACTTAATTTATCTTTCTCGATTTAATGCAAAAGATAGAAATAACAGATGCAATACAGTTTACATGGAATATTTTTAAACTGAATCAATTACTTAAAATTTCATACAGTTGGTTGTATGGGGTACCTGCTTAAAATGTTATTAACATATTTCATATAAGGAATACGAGATGAAGTCTGTTTCTTCCATAACCTTGCCCTCTAAGGTTACCATACACAGTGACTGTTATAACGCATGAATGAATAAGCCAATATGATTTTATTACTGTCAGTAAACAAACGCCATTATGGATTAATTTGTGGAACCATCTCAAATTTTATATGTCCTATTTCTATACTATTATTGATCCAACTGCAAAATTGTTCAGATCACCAACCAAACCCTATTTAGAAAGATTGTATTCATTTTCAATACTATTTCATAGTATACACAACGTGGGCGTGCCAAATTGGCTGCGATAAGTGCCACTTAATAATAAAAGCCTAGGATTACTTAATAACTAAAACATGTAGAAAGGCTAAATAGTCACTTGGCTCCAATACTATGTGAAACAAATTTTGAAATGTAAAGCATTCAGCTAAATTGATAATGCGTTAACTTTATCAGTTAGGAAAACTGTAAAAATGGTCATGTATGATGACCAGTTGGCGCAGTTGCCAAAACGTTGGCTGCAGCGTCGCAGGTCGCATAGGTTCGATTCCTAACCGAAGCAATTATTTGTATAGTCTACAAATGTTTCGGATCTGGGTGTTTGTATTTGTGTTAATTATCTTTGTAAAATGCCCTTGTAACACAGGATTTTGATCTTATAATAAGGGTTGCATTTTCTAAAAAATAAAAAAAAAATAAAAAAGAAAATAACATGTCAACTCAATAGGACATAATGGGGCGTTCGTTGTTTATCTCTATGTACCAACAATTTTTCCACAAGTAGTTCAATACGTATTGCAAAAGCAGTAACCTTTTTTTGATCCGATGACAAATTGACATTAAAATCGAAAGTATCCATTGCCTTCTTTAAGGGTATGTGTGGAGAATTACAACTCAGTTTGTATACAATGGAGAATTAAAAGAAAACGCAAAACTCAAGTATTAAACAATCTTAGCAAACAGGCGAATTCGTGAATTGTGAAAGTTGTAAAGGGATGGAAACATCGAGTTAAAATATATTTAATACACTAACTAAATCCTTTAATTAATTTTGTTTTTTAATGTTTTTAATATTTCCCGTAAAAAAAGAAATTCACAAGTACTTACTAAACAAAAAACACGAAACTAACTGTATATATTTTAAATGTCAAAAGAACAGGTAAGTAAGCATTCCTGTACCTTATTTCTGTCCTAAATTTGTTTTCCTGGTAAAGAGACTTTTTGCTGATACTTAAATATTTGTTCCGAGAATTGCTTCTTAGGAATTTTCAAATGTTCATTTTTACTTATAAGCTTTTAGGGAGACAGTCTCATCAACTTAGTTATGATTATACGAAAATAGACCTACCTGCCTACCTAATTTAGCACCAAGTTTTATTCATCCGTAAAAACGCATTAAATCCGGCCCAGTAATTTCCAAGATGTACATTTGTCTTATCTATGTCGGTGTTTTTATTTATACATAATATAAATTCACATATTCTTCTTCTTCTTTCTAGCCTTATTACTATATTACTTGGGGTCGACTTCTAATCCAAGCAAATATTACCTGAATGTCAGTTATTACACAGACCAACTTGCATCTGACCTCCGCAATCCAAAGGGATAAACTGAATTCGAAGGATGGATTAGTTGTCAGGATAATTGAAAGCACTGACCTTTTCCTTTAACGATTGTCAAAGGTCTGCTTCACAACCGGGGCCGACTTTTTACATGCCCATCCGACACACAAAAACACAAATGTAAAACAAAAAAACATTAAAGAGGATAAAGTCATTTTATTGAGTGCGTGGTTTTATTGAAATTTTATTAGATTTTAATGATTGAAAAACATTATTGACATATTATAGAACAGCAAATTACTTCGGCACAGAATAGATAATAAATAAGAAAAGCATAAAAGTTTTGAGCCATTATCGTAAGATCTTATGGGAGTAGTATTTAGACGTACAGATATCTAAATTAAAATAGTTTCCTTTTTATTTTTTATGCTGTGAATGTGTATTGCTAGCCGTTTTGTTTTTACACGTTCACGCGTACTCTCTCACGTTATACATAAAAAAAATGTTTGAGATTTTTTTACGTATATATTTAAACGGCGTTGTCCGATTGTTTTTAATGGATTCTCTAGTCTAAGCTTTGAAGCTTTTCTTTTTTTTTTAATGCAGAGTGCTCTGTAAAGATGCTGCGCTTTTACATCAATCGAAATTAACATTTTTTATATAGAGAAAGGTTGGCAAACAAGCAGTCGGTTCACCTGATGTTAAGTGATCTCGTCGCCCAACACACACAATATCCAAAGAGTTGCGTGTGCGTTATCAACCTTGTTCTTTTATTCTTTATTATCCACTGCTTGAATCCAAGGAATATCCGATGTACCTAAATGTAACGAAGTCAAAAATATAAGTTAGGTTGAGACGTTCCGCAACCCACCAAACTATACGTACTTCATTTTACGCTAGTTTCAAATGTGAGGGGATGGTACCTTTGGTTGAGTATCATCCCCTCACACTTGAAACTAGTGTAAGATGAGGTACGTGATTTGAATGAGAATGAGAATATATTAAAGAAATAAAATTAGCCACTTGACAAGGAGAGTTTACTGAAAATTTTTATAGTATATCCCGAGAAAAATTTTGTATGATCACTTTTAGAAGCGAACAGTACATTAAATGTTATTTCTTTCAAACTATTCGGGTTTTATTTATTTTTTGCACAAAAGTATTTTTTGGCACACATAAATCAATTTTAAAATTACAAATCGAATAACTTACTATAAAACTGAAGCATTATATATGATTTAAATTTGTAAATCATATCGATTTTATCGATTATTGATCATCACTACAATATTATTATACAAGTGGTAAAATTTTATTTATTTTTAATTTTGACCTAATTTTACCTATTATGTAATAATATAACTCATAATAGCAATTCACAAATATATCACAGTAAAAGTCAAGTATAAAATAATAACGTTGTACATACATATGTGTGTACATTTATTACAGATCGATAGGGTTGGATGAATAATAGTTATTCTTTGAAGATTTTGAATAAAGATGTTCTGAAATTAACAGATTTCAGAGAGAACAATTAACACTTGACACATTTTCCTCTACGTTTGTTTTATTTGTTTATCATATTTATATGTAAATTGAGTCTATACCGAGTTATAATTATTAATTTTAGCACGTTGTTTTAGTGTCTTGACGATATTAAGTACTTTTTTTTTCTTTGGGAAGAGCAGAAAAACCTTTTACGTTGCAAACTATTTAAAAGGAACGTACTTTTTTATTTTTATTTACACTGTGTATTTTCTCCGTCGAGAAACTGCTCTGTTTCACAGGGGTTTTCTCTTACTTAAACAATTGGAAAGACATTAAGTTTTCGAAGTAGCAATTTACGATGCTCTAAATTTATAGACCAAAAAGGAATTGAAAAGCAACCCAAACGTTGTGTGCTGTGCTACAAAGGTAAATTTAAGATAGAAGTATTCATTATATTTCGTTGCTCAAACTATGTGTATTTTTATAAAACAATATATCAATCTAATTATTAAGAAGTTAATCTAAAAGTTTTAGATTCCACCTTAAGTGCTATACAGACATCGAGATATCTTAGTTTGATCTAGCTGGAGAGCTTACAAGCAGATAAAAACTCAAATATCTATAAAAATCAACTAACGGCCTTTCGGACAATATGTTTCTTTTTATTTTATTAAGGCATTGGACATAAAATTATTAGCCTATCGATCTCAATAGACCGTAAAAATGTAACGTCATAAGTCTATTAGGGTTGTAAACATGCCCATTGTGCCCACAACGGTAGATCCGCGCTTGTTACTGACATCGTTTTGGTTATTAAATGTAAGGTTATCAAATAACCTAAAACATACTGTCTTGCAAGAACCAAGGTGAGGTAAAGCGATAATTTCGTTTCCTCTGTTATATTTTAGTTGCCACACGTGTTAGATTTCTCACTGTCTATATGAAGAAGAATAAGAAGTGCAAAATGTGTAAATTAATAATAATAATATTCTCCTAACTAAAAGAAACGGCCGGGTGTCTTAAGATAGTCCGACCTGATCACTTACTTCTATATTTTTAATCCCTTGGTTATTTCTTTTAGAAACTGGTAATTAATTAGGTATTTTTTTTTTAAATTGTCTAGAAAAAGTTATTACAAATTAGCTTTTGCTAACTTTTGTTATATTTTAACAACATTGTGACTGGCAATGGCAGATCCTTTTCTTACGTAAATTCGAAATGTCAATCAAAATTACTTCTTTAATATACAATATGAAAATAACTGACAGAGGATAATATCCTTTCACAGCTATTGATGCAGTTATAAGACCGCGCCCGGGGAAGTACCACGGCCCTTCTCAGAGCCAGCATACAATAAATTATGCATGGCTTGCTCTTAGAGTTGCCGGATCGCTATTCCTACCCTCTCAATTTCCCCCCCGAATCCTTAGTATTTTCCTGGCCCATCCAACCCTATAACCTGTTTTATCCTATTTCCTAGATGGCAACGCACATGCAATGCGAATGCTCTTCGGATATCGCGTGTGTCAATGAGCGACAAGATCACTAAACATCAGGTGGACCGTCCACTCGCTAGTCGTCCTTTCTCTATATATAAAAAAAACATTGAGGCATCTATCACATGTAACAATTATTCCTCCATAGAGTTTGCGGCCAATCTACTATCTACAGAGATCAGTCAACTGCGCAGGAGACATTATAGTGCACAAGCGTACGCGTAGGCAAGTGCTCTTTCCATTCCTTTATTCTCATAGCCCGATGAAGCAGATAACCCACACGCCCGGAAAGAGATCAAGCATTAGCCGTTTAACATGCCCATCTGACGCATGGATCAACTTAATTATCAGGCATCCGGGTGATCAGCCCCAATTGCCCTAACCTAACTAAAAAACAACAACACAGCTGTTGTCCCCCCGCGGGATTTGAATCGACGAACTCCGGTTTGTGAAGCAAGGGGCCATCCCACCTAGTATGGCTACGGAGGCATTTATTGTCTTAATTAATAATATCCTCAAATGTCAATAGTTGGTGCGTTTGCTCGCCCGCTGCAAGATTACATTTAGTTAAAAGGAAAAGGCAAGAATCCCATTTAAGGAACGCGAAACCGACGGATACCCGAAAATTAATCGTTAAAATTCGTTTTATCGCAGCAGTCTACATGTGTTATACAAGATACAAAGTCAAAGAATTACTCTAGTCATTATTTGTTAAATTCGGATAAAAATTGGACTGACTTTTGTTTACGAGATATACTAGGAATCAATCTAGTATAAGACGAAAAATATTAAATGTATGAAGGGCCCAACGTTTCCTATAAGACAGTGAGAAAAACAAAATGTTATTTGCGATATATTGAACACCCAAGAGTTTCATATAAGATTAAACAAAGATATAAATAGCAATAAAGAAGTACAGATATACGAGTGCATTACGCGGTATATTTACTTTGATACTGAAAAATGCACTGCAAATAAGTAGAACCATGAGTGAAAACCTTGTTTATTGATTACACTTTTGACCACTATAAGTCTAATGATACAAGCTTATTCATTCCTCACAAAAAAAAATACACAATGGAAGTGTGTAATCCCACTTTATAAAATGTTGACAAATCTCGGTGGGTCTTGAGAAACCCTGAATCTCCGGGAAGAAAAAACACGAGATATAGCAGCAATTCGGGTTTTATGTTTTTATTTATACATTTCTTGTGTTAACTAATTTGCAATACAAGGCATAACCCCACTATATATATTAAGGAGCATGTTCTCGTAGTGGATTCTTCTGATGTAGGGTAATTGACAAGAATTATACACAATAACGTGGTTATAGGATTTTGTATAATTCTCATGTTCTTTAGCTTTTAATATTTGTTTTATTTATGAAAAGGTACATGGTTCACTTGATGTTACGCGATCCCGTCGCCCATGGGCGCACAAGACATCCGAAGAGCCGCGTGTGCGTTGTCAGCCTGGGAAATGTGATAGAACAGGTTTGTTTGGATGGGTCAGGAACATTTGATTTAGAGGGATAGGAGTGGAAAAATAAGAAGGTAGAAATGGCCATCCGGCAACCCAAAAAGCCACACATACTTTATTTTATGCCCACTTTGTGTAGGGTTACCACCCTATTTTACCACGTATTTGTTTGATATTAGTAGTGGTATTATAGTAACGTATTTGTAAACTTATGTGCTCATAATTTATTAAGATATTATCGTTGTCAGGTTATTGATAATCTGTTATTATATGTTTTTTTTAATAGTATACATAAAATCATTTAATTACGTTTACAAACATAATTTTCGTCCCACTTATTAAATTACAGTAATAATTGTGTCCTTTACGTGTAAATTAGTAACAATATTATCAATTCAATATCAAGCAATGTCATGGAAAACATTGTAAGTACTAATTGATCGAAATTTTATCTGATTACAATTTAAAAAAAGGAGCGAAACGACTGTAACTTTATCTATTTGTATAAACTGCATTTAAAGAAAAGCTTTAAATGTAATTTTAAGTTATTCACATTAATTTATGTCGTTCGCTGAAACTTTTCCATCACAAAGTAAAGAGACTATTATTTTGAATTTCAGCAAACAATAAATGGCAGGTGGAACAAATAACAAACAAAGTGAGCCATGCGATAATCTATGTAAATATAAAGTAGCCAGAGTGAAAAAAAATATTTTAAATATTTTATCCTGCGTTTGTGAAAAATTTAAACCTATTATTGTAATTTAGTACTCAATAGATTGATTATTTTCGTATGGGCATGTAAAAAAGTTGGTCCGGTTTGCCATGAATGCCTTAACAGTCGTTAACAAAATGTCAATGCCTTCAAATGTACAGACAGTTTGTTTTTACTCCAAATAGGCAGTCGCATTGTAATAATTTTTACAATTGTATTTGCTTTGGTAGCCGCAGTTTGTACGTTCCAAGCATTCCATCTGCCTTTTGCTTTATAAGTTGAGTTTATAACAGGGAAAAGTATTTTTAAAAGTAAATTCTGTAAAAATAATGTAAATAAAATATCAGGGGAGTCGAAGAGGGGATTTAGGGATTTACTCGAGTGCTTTACAATAAGGCATAAAGGTTTAATAAAAGAAACACCCAAAATCTTTCTT
>DWHK01000530.1:0-13615 GCA_018247855.1 Graphium androcles | reverse complement strand
TGCTCCGGGTGGGAATCGAACCCACGACCTGTGACGCCGCAGCTAACGTCTTAGCCACTGCGCCAACCGGTCATCTAAAATATTGATCGATATAAAAAAATATGAAAAATATTTTTTAATGTCACGCTAAGTTAACTTTATAAACGAAATGCTTGTTACAACAAGTCCCGTCTACCACACGTCGCAAAATATTATGCTTTATTATATCGCAATAATTTTTAATCATCACATATGTATGTAACCATGCAAACTTCGCACAGCATGATTGCATGCAACAAAAAAAAGCACAGTCAAAGCAAACGCAACAGTTTTGCTTTTCAAACTGCCACCACAAACACCCATACATCATGGCCGTCACCCACCTCTACGGGGTGCTGGAGAATTAGAAAAAAAGGGTATAATATTTTCACGCGCGTTGAGCAGGACACGCGTTGGCCCGTAATGCCTGCACGAGCGACCATACACGCCTCGGCTGCGTTGCGTGCTGATATGCCCACAAAGACCGTCATATGGCCCGTTATATATACTTACTGGCATTTTCTATAATCAGGTGTATTAAAAAGTTGTTAGTTAGTTTTTGAAATTATAATTATTTATATTGATTAAGTATTTTATCACGCAATGGTCGAACTTCGACCAAATTTTAGTATAACTCCTCCGCATAAACTTCATAGTATCCTAAATGTCACATTTGTCAATTCGCGAAATATTTTTAAGAAGAAATCGCTTGATATTTTAGATGTTTATATGTATATAATAAATTTACATACATATAAACATCTAATGTATTTTTGTATAGTATAAAATATTTGTTTACTGCAATTCTCATCTCGGGAGTTGTCAAGGAAATATCAAGTTGAAATTTTAACCAATTTTAAAAGGTTACTATTACTTTTAAAAGTTAGCATGACCTTCTATTAAAATTTAAAATTCAAATTCAGAATATCTTTATTCACATAGCCGCCTGCTCGTTCTTATGAGACGTCAAATTTTACATTGTAGTAATAATAATTGTTCGTGAGGAAGCTACCGCCAGCTCGGTAGGCAGATTCTGCTAAGAAGAGCGGCCGAGAAACTCAGCAGTTGCTCTTTTTAAAATAATCTTGGTTTACAATTATTTAATTTTGACCTACGTGAGTATCAACTGTATTAATCCCACGCGTTTAAGATCATTTAATTCAATTAGATCAGCTAAGATATACGCCGTCACTTTGTCACAAAAAAGATATAATAATGTTAAAATTGCATTTCAGATGTTGTTAATGCAGTTTATGAAAGATTGTTGCGTAATACTAAATTGTCAGCTTTATTTGAATTTGTTAGATTTTGCGGCCTTATTTACTATTAGCTGATTTCAGCGGTGTCCATAGCATTTTTTAGGATCTGTTTCAAACCTATTCAATATATTAATATAGTTAATAAACTATCTATATGTCAAAATTCATCTCAATCCATTAATTAGTTTTAGCGTTATGAAGCAATAAGCCTCTAAACATACATATTTACAGATATATAATATTAGTATGGATACTTTTACATCACTACAAACTTACGTTTATTTTATTTGTTGAGCATAGTAGTAGTAAGAAGTAAACTTTCAGTATCCAAAACAATTCGTTGATCTAAATGTGTTTTAGATCAACGAATTGTTTTGGATGGAATTTTAGATACGACAAACGATAAACTTACAATTACTTTATTTTTACCTTAAAACCTTCATGATTTTTATTATAAATGTATATGTATTATTATATTATATACGAAATTCATGAAGTATTACATATACCTTTCATCCATAATGTAGAGATTAAAATATAAGCGAGTATCTCAATCAATCATCAGGAAATACTTACGTAGGTAAATACGTAATTTTACGTACGTCTCTCACAAGCATATTAAAAAAATAACTCAATGAAGTCTATTTCTGTTCAATCAGTATCGTTTATCATTTCTATACCGGTGTAAACTACAAAATCTTGTTTTGTTTATCTTAAATATTTATTCCACGTTTAAGCCTTCTGGGATGATATTAAACGTATAAGAAACGGATATTTCAACAATTCTCTGTTATTTCTTAGAAAATATAATTTGTATATTATTTAGCTATACGTAGATACAAGACGTTGATTTCATTTAAATGTAAATGCAATCCTGAATCGAAGCATTTCACAGTTATAAAAAGGCCGTTAACCTTAAAGAGATCGATTGCATCGATCTGCAGACTTTTTATTTAATCTTTAAAGGATGATTTTTCCAAAAAATAAGATTATTTATTTTACATCAGTAAGAAAACCAACCCGCCTCTAAGAAAATTTTAATAAATTTTTGAAAGATGCTATAACAACTTGAGCTATTTAAAATTATTTTTAATACTGTAGTAATGACTTAGGAAGAAACATTTAAGGCATATCGCACACGATTTTGGAATTTATAATAAAAGCAAAGGTTACTATTATGCTTTATATTAAGCATTGATTTGCCAGACGTTTTTATATTTTGGCTGAAGGATATTTCAAACTGCTTTTACATTTTTCGAGTTACAATAAAAAATATCAATTATTTTTTACTGTATGAATTGATATTTGTTATTTCTGTTCCATCTAATGAGAATTTGTGGGTGGTTTCAAAAAATATTTACTGAATGTTAAAATAAAATGAGACGGTTATTTTAAGAAATTATTGTAAAGTGACTTTTTGATAGAATAACAATGTACCACTATAATTTTTGTCTACGTATGCAGACATACGTAGGCAACCCTTGCGTAGGTTGTATTCTGTCTATTTTTTGGTATTTTATTTTTTCTCTAGTTTGGAAGTTAGTATTCGCATGACGTAAGTGTTAAATTTATCCACAAGACCTGTATATAGGTAGGTTACTATACATATTTTATACTTTTACAGGCATTACCGAATAATTTTTGCGTTTATGAACTGATTTAGATTTTTTTTTGAAAGAAAGAGGATATCATTTGAAAAACCGAAAGAAAAATTCCAACTAAGGCAAAAAAATTAATCTAAGATAGTTAAAGGCGGCGGACCCCTTTTATTCAATAAAAAACCTACTTTCTATCATCTTCAGTGTAAAGCTCTACTTCTTATAGTCTGTAGGCGAACCTGTTGTACCTAGGATGTGTATTTTTATTTTATTTTGATGCGCTGTAAACGAGACGTATTTGCATATTTTGGGATCGAGTCAATTATTTGACTATTCACTATCAAAATATCAGAAAGGTCTAATTTATATTTACAAGATGAGAAGATACAATGTTTGAGACATTTTTAAAAAAACGGTAAATATGCCCAAGGTACATACAACACACCCTATGAATTTACTTCGGCCAATATCAAGATGTACCAAAGACACGCTGAGAATTTGGGAAAAATTCACGGATTATTGTAAAAAGTGGTATCTTTTATCGTCTTAAAACGTTTTTTCGGTCTAGCGAGATATCTAAATCAGAAATTCATAACAAAATCTACACAACATTCCCAGCATTTTTTTCATGAAAAACCTTGTTAACATGACTTCTAAAATTTTAAATGAATTTAATAAGAAATTTATTATGTAAATGTAAAAGAAATAAAAGTATTTGCCTATGCCAAACTACTATATATAGGTTCCACCTAATCCAAGGTACAACCGGTTAAAAGTCATCAAGATACAACACTAGTGCGTTGTTTAAGAAAGCAGTAGATTTCGAATATATCTTATTATTTTATTTCTCGTTAAAGAAATAAATCTATCGCATACAACATCTCAGAGAGAAGAAAAGCATATGAAAAATGTATATAAAAATACTTACTTTTATGACAAAAAAATATTTACTTCGATAACACCAAGTACCGGTTATATAGCGGTTAGCGACTAACTCCATATTGTAAAGTCAACAGTGATGTACTGAATACCGCAGTTAACAAAACTTAATTGCACAGTAATATTTAAAACGAACTAAATGGCCTAAGTACACATGTTGCCAAGGTACAATAGGTTTCCGTATATGATAATCTTAATAAAACACGACTGTGATGCAATTTTTAAACCCTATCCAATTTATTTAAGTAAGACAACTGCAAACATATTTTAACACTCGCAAAATAATAGATAAAGATAATAAAATAATTCAAGCATGACACATTTTCTAAAAGGCTTAATTATAAGAATTTCGTACGTAATAATTACCGCTAGAATCCTGCGGAATGAGTTCAAAGGGCGCATATGACAATTAACTTCGAGCAATCCTTCCCATATCACCAGGAAGCGTGGAATACTGTTATCCTACACCGTGGTTACTTAGCCTGGAGTGGGCACAAGTGGAGTCAAGAGGGCAAGGTGTGCGCCGGCGCCGAACCCACGAACCACAGCTGACTCTTTGTCGGCGAGAGATTAACTGAAGCGCACGAGTGGCCATCCGATATCTAGTTCAGTAATAGCGTTTCTTGACCTCGTTTTAATGTGGCCCTTAAGTAATTTCGTTGAATTTTTGAGGACTTGGTCCTTTAGTGTTTCTATTACCTTTGGATGGAGTCGATAAAGATAAATGTCTCGAGAGGTAGCTTGATGTTTGATCAATTCATAAGATTGAGTTATTAGTTATTTTAGGAAATCTAAACATTCTAGTGGTAAACGCAGAACCTGAACCAAATGCAACCACGAAACATCGTTCGTAAACATCCTCCTTGACTAAACTGGAAGGGAAGTTATGATGACACTGTACACACAGTACTCCACATCCTCACCTTATTTATTCGCCTCGTGTGACATTCCCTTTGTAAACACACGCATGTCAACATGCGTGTCTCTATTGGCATTCAGCCCGTATAAACTTTATAAGGATCTGGATTGTTATGATGAAGTTCTATGCAGTACAATAGGATGTAGTTTTGTATGTACTTAAGTTGAACTCGATTACAAAACAAAAGGAAATCCTAAAGCTCGGTTCATAACATAAATTTCGATAAACTATACACTAACTATGAGTACTCTAGTATTTCAATCATAATCAAGTACTAACGTAATTGAACCAGGCATCTAGTACCTCACAGGAGAAATGTGAAGTGGATGTATCATATGGAAGAATATATCACAATGTGATTGAGTTGGCCCCTTTAACACGTACATCAGCCCTTCTCAATCCCTTTCCTTACAAGATCGCCGATGCTATTAGTACTCCTGCGAACGTTTACCATCAGGTCAGCTTCTTACTCGGCCGTCTTATTTCCTCCACAAAGAAAAACTCTAAACAGATTGCCTAGATAAGTCTTTCCATTCGACAAAACAAAGAGTATTAAACAGGAGCTTGTGCTTTGTGGGTGGTTAATAACGGCAGAGCCCCCAGCACTTGGAGTGGTTAATATGAGGACTTAAGTTTCATCTCGAAAAACACTAGGCTCCTGTTTGACGCCTTTGTCCAGTCGGCTATGCGATAATCCCCGAAATTACTGCTTATCAACAGAAACTAAATTTCTAAATATAGTTATGAATAAAAATTTTAATCGAAATAAATTAGATTTATGACCCAATACTGTGTGCTAAGAACTGTTTATGTTATTTATGTTTCAACATTTATTTAATCTAAAGTAACAATAATATTAAAATGTTTAGTTTTATACCTAAAACGTAATTACAAATTTTTATTTTATACAGTTCAATTTTATATTGTTACGCTTTCACATTCGCATCGTTTGACGTGTGCTATGACGCCATTAAGACGTCACTCAAGCTATAAATAATTTTATAAATACGGTAAATGCTGTACAAAAGTAACGCAAATTTCCAGGCCAAAGAACTTTTTGATCTCATTACGACGTGAAGTATATGTGATTGTATTTTCGAATGTCAGATTTCACACAGCTCTGTTTCACAATGTTTATCACTCAATTCCTTATTTATGACTAACTAACTGGTAGTTGGCTGCCATATTTTAGATGTAAAGGTTAGTTTGATATTCTTATCATAATATTAACACGTGAAGAAAAAACTTCGTACCCCTTTCTAGGAATATTAAGTGAACAAAGTAGTATGAAATTGGGCACGGTTAAAGTTAATATAAAGAAGGAGAGAAAAGAGCAAATATTTTTTTATAATATGCATTATAAAATCATTAGACTCACTACTATGCATGTGACACATCACAATGACATGACATATGTAACATTTTTACATTCATACGTACATAAACTACATATTATAATTACATGAAGAACTAATAAAGGGTAATTAGAAGTTTTACGGCCAAAGTTCGACCATTACCCGACCTCTAATATTTTTCTTTATATAAAGTTAATAAAATTTAGTGCAATTTCGCCGATTACTGGTACTATAAAAACTCTAAGCCTTAAACTGCGTACCTATATTTTCCTCTGATTTCAATCAATACACACTTCCATAGTTAAAATAAATCTGCAATTATTAAAAAATAGAAAGAACAATTTCTCGCACATAATATATTTTATTTACAACAATTTTAAAATATGGAAAATGAAATATGTATAAATTTGGTTATTGGTAGAAATGTAAACATGGAAACGGTTCTTTTATTGGTTTATTGCAGTCTATTTAAAGCGTGAAGAACCTATTACCGAGCCACAGCCGTCTGTAAAAACAGTTAACTTTAAGTGTGCCACGCGGAGATATCAATTCTCACTTTACTTTTTGATAAGCAACGCCCATCTTTGAACTTAAACTTTATGTGTGTTTAATAATAGATGTAAGATTTCTGTTTATTTAATATCGTAGGCATGATTTATATTACAAGCTGTTATTTAATTGTCAACTATAGTTAGAGTCTATTTGTAGGAGTGCAAAATGCCAAAAAACAGAAGTTTTATTTCATTATTTTATATAAGAATTCTCCTCCATAAAGAACTTCATGCAAAGTGGAAATTTCTAGGATTGAGATTATAAAAATTGAACGAAATTATAAAATAAAATATGTTAATAGAGTCATGCATGTAGACATGCGTGCGTTAAAAACGGGCGATGACTAAATGTACGCTTGAAAGAGCCTCGATTTGTGGACCGCTACCGCAACTACTGTCGACTGTGTTAATGGAAAGCTAGAGGTTATAAACGGTTTAGTTTTGAGGTTATAAAACAAGGACGAACAATAGTGTCTTATAGTGTGTGTGTGTGTTTTATTCGAACGAGTTGCCGACGGGTCCTGATGAGTATCGTCCTATTCGTAGACCGATTTGATGAAGACATTACCCAACAGCGTTTTTTGAATCTCGCTTTTAGCTCGGGTTAAAAATTGGCTGCGAATACGACCTTCCTTACTTACTATTGTATAGCTAGCTGGATGCGCAGTATGCAGTTAGGTAAAATTGTTAAATGGGGATATGCTGCTTAATCCAGTGAGATTCTGACAACTCTCAGCAACTGATTATTAACATTAGTCAGATCACAATAACGGACACTCCTCAATCATTTTGATAATGCGTGACTCTATTAATGTAGAGTGAGCTGGATGTGGGCTGACATAATAATTTAACTCTACATAAATAGTACACCTAGCTTGTGAGAGTTTAACCTCGCAAACAAATACAATGAAAAGGCGCATCTCTAGACTAGACCTCTGCTCGGACTTTAGCTCCAGTTTAATCAGTCGAATCTTAGATAATTCCAAACAAAAGCTCATATTTTAAGGAATTTTTAGATAAATTGAGTTTTAATTTATAGACTGTTGCTTAACTAAGGTTCCAGTAATAGCAGAAAAAAATTGTACGATGAACAAAAATTGGTGTTCTGAATTTGGGTACACTTTGCTTACGTGTAATTCATATTTGTGTAACTCCCTACGGCACAGGGACTATAAAGAAGAAGCAAGAAGTGTTTTTATTTTATAAGAAGAAAAGGTAAGTATTTTTTACCTTTGTTTACGTTGTTTATTGTGTTACGCCCGTACATGAACAAATCTGTATGACACTTTTAATGGTAAGCCGTCCATTCATGCAACAGCGAAAGATTAAATTTAATTTTTAAGCAATTGAATGCGATGTTTCAGTGTACTGTAAAGAGGTTTCCTGTGTGTTTTATTTATAGAAGTAGTGCGTCGCGAACTTGAACCTCGCAATTATATTATTTATAGAAATTATTTCACATTTATTTTAATACGTCTAAAACGACTGAACCAATTTTGATAACCAACCAACCACCAAACCAACAAACTTAAAAAATGTTTTAATATAACCTACATATATTACAAGATTTATTTAAATTGTAGCTCTGATACATACATATATACATACATACATAAAGTGTCTTTTCGCCTCAACTATTATTGTAAACCTCTCTTAAAAAAATAACCCAAAAAGTAGACTATTTTTAGACTTTAACATTCCAATTCTTACTAATAGAGGATGCGTTCAAAATATCTGAAATAAGACAAATATAACCAATAATTATCACTTGTGACGTAAACCTCGACACAATGTGTTCACTTGACTTCGGCGCGAACTTGTACTTCGCGATTATTTTATTTCAGATTTATTTTAATATTACTTAAACTACGGAACTAATTTTAATGCCCAACGAACTTAAAAATTGTGCTGATAATTCCGACATACATGCCAACTGCCGCCCTTGCGCACTATAAAAAATGTTGCCTGTTACCATAAAATTTTAATTAATTCGTAAACAGAAGTTTTTAAAGATTGGAAGATGAATTTCGTTCTATCATCGTATATCTAATTTTTCAATGCAGTGCCCGTGAATTTTTTTTTTCAATTTGCAGAAATAGTGACACTTTATTTAAATACAAGAAAAATTGTTTACTGGGCTAAGACCTAAAAGCTATGGCGTCTGGCACTACCTACCCTGTCATCAAAAAAAAAGGCTTCAGTCAGGATAACAAAGTAGTTTAACATTGTGATTATAAAGTTTCCTGTAATGGGAGTTAAAAATAATAAAAAAACTTTAAATTTCTGTAATAGCCTCAAATGCCCCTAGTGCTGGGGACAATTAGGGTTATTAATATTGTGTAGGACCAGGACTGTCAATATTATTGAGACTAAACGAAACCGAAATAAAGAAAATTTAGAAAGTAATGGCAATGCTTTTTATTGAAAGTTTTATATGACAAAAAATGTTTCTGTCTAGTAATGCTGATAAAGCTACAATGAATGCTATCGTAATGTATAACTATCGTAGGCATTTTCCACTTTTCTCTGTATGTAAATGATTTGCCGTAAGTCTAAGTTGTTTAATCTTCATATAACACAGCTTTAATAAGTTTGTTTTAGCAAAAGTTAATAAGTTTTCTACGGATTCAAAAATTTTCCACACTAAAGTGTTCATCTACAAAAGAATTCATTCATTCATTCCAAATCTTTTAAGGAAATTAATAATTGAAAGCATTTTATTTAAGATATTGATATAATATAATTTTATATGATGTCATTTTACAGACTATTCATACATAATTGAATTATAATCGAAACAAATATTTTTTTTATTTATATATATAACTAATATGTGTAAACGGATAAAACAATTAAAACTTAAAGTTTCACTAACCTACTTGTGTTTAATGACAAAATAATTTATTTGACCTTTATCGAAACTCCAAGATCAAATCCATTCTATATATTTTTATGTCCATTAAACTATAAACCTGCACATTGTATTAAATAAAAACACATATAAATAATTAAATGCAGCCGTAAACTTTGAACCATAGTTAAATTAATTAAAACCATATGTTATAAATATTTTACGGGCAAAAGATTACAATTTATTTGTATTGCAACCAAACAAATCGTTTGATATCGTATATAAATTGCATATTTAATTTTATATTAGTAGTTATGACAGAAGATTGCAGTAAATTCTCACCTTGACTTATACAGTTATTAATATATGTATATAATAGGTTTTGAACTTCAGTTTTTAAATATACTTATTTCGTTCTTACTTTTTGTTTTAATTTAACATTAATGGGCATTACTTTACAATCTGCATCCAAAATTTATCATTAAATATAATATATAATGACGCCATTAGCGTATATGTAGATCTGTATGTACATGTCCGACCGTTGTTGTATTTACAAGAACGATTTCTGCGCTTCATAACCATTCGATTAGCGTCACTCATCCATGGTGCCGGTGGTCTTCTTAGTTCCGTATTCCTAATGGGAGAAGGAACTTCGTATCAGTTTGTTATCCATTTATTAAGCATATGAACTTTCTCATCTACGTTGTCTGTCTCTGTCAATGTCTCCTGAAATTGCTAGTGAATTTTGGCCCCATCCGCGCAACGATTATCCACAGTCCCTTGGACAGAACACATGTGCAGAACCTTTGGCTCAGATTTATTTATTTGTTTATATATTCCTTCTGCACAAGTATTTTACATAGGCGGACTTAATGCCCTATGGCATTTTCTCCCAGTCAACCTTCGGATGGTATACAGAAAAAAATGGGTAGGTGCAAAAACAATATTTAATATATGATATATAGCTACTACTGAAAATTTTGTATAAATATGTATGTAAATATCTATAACATATTATATTGTACTACCTTAGATGAATACGTATGTAATTAATACGTACATAAATATATAAAACATATATATACAATATACATACTTTGGATTAGGCTTCTAAGTTCTTCTTTTCCTAAAGAATTTATGTAAAAACTGTCAAGCATGCAAACTCTGTTTGAGCGAACGAACGAACGAACGATAAAGTGCCCACTACAACAAGGTTGTATGTTATTTTATTATATCTGGGCGTGGAGTTATAGGTAATTTAATCCATTCAACAAACAATGTAGGGTTCAGCGTATCGATTTCATCATGCATGCAACAGGTGGCGCAGCTTGTCGCTGTAACTCGTCACAATGTTTGAAATTTTGGACGTGGAAAAGTCTAAACAGCCACACGTGTTACCCTACGTTCGAAACATTCACATAAACACGAGTGAAATTTTCTCTATTTTGTCAATAAATTAAATTGATGTCACATTGTTATACATCACAATTTATGTATTTTTCATTTATGTGCATGGAAAAATACAAAAATTTTAACATGTTTTTATGCGAATATATCGGCAGTGCGAACGTAGGGCTATGGTTACATTTGTTTCCATTTGCGTCAACGTCTCGGGAATGCGGTCAATATGAAAAACAGACTAAAAAAATCTTCTACCTCACTTTTTTTTGCATACTTCGCATTCGATGGCATGATCGTGTGACCAACACGGAAGTTTTGCGTCGGTCTGGCATGTTTGGTATGGAGGCTATTCTTATGGGGAGCCAATTGAGATGGTGTGGCCATGTAAGTCGTATGGAGGACTGCAGACTTCCTAAATCCGTTTTTTATTCAGAGCTCGCAGAAGGCAAACGAACTCATGGTGGGCAGTACCTGCACTACAAAGACGTTTTAAAATGCAATTTGAAGGCCTACAGTATCCCAACAGATCAATTGGAAAAGTTTGCATCAACTAGACCAGAGTTGCGTAATAAGGTCAGAAAAAGTATAGCAACATTTGAAGAAGCTCGGCTGGAACATTTGGACCTTAAACGCCATCTAGGAAGGATTCAACATAAGACCTCCTTTACACCTATAATGATCAAGGCCAGCTATATGGTGTACAGTGTGACAGAACGTTTAAGACCAAGTTTGCGAGCGTGTAGTGTTTTAGCGAGCCACATTCGGGCATATCGGAGGAGAGTGTAGGGGTCGCCGTCATCGGATAGGACGAGGAGGACTATATAATTTTTAAGATAAAAATTGTAGTATCCTAGAGTTACGCCTTTGTTCCAAAGTGAGCCATTTAAGACGACAACGATATTGAGAGATATGATCAAATTTAGAAGCCCAAAAATTTATCAAATGCAGTTGATATAAAGGCGCTCTAGCTTGTTAAGAAGATCTTTATTTAAATCTGGGTAACACAGATCTGCATAATTGATGATCGGTAATATAAGTGTCTACACGAGCGTGTGTTTTATCTTAAATGGAAGGATATTCTTCACACGATAAAGGGTTCTTAAGGCTGCAAAAATTGCAAAAAAACAATCGCATTTTAAGACCGTCAATGTCCGTTTAAACATTTATCTACAGGTCATCGGCATACAGAAGATACGAACAGTCGATAGAAGTTCTGATTCAGTTTCCAAAAAATTGAAAAAAAGATAGGAGAGAGTATACCGCCTTGCGGTACGCCAGCTTTAAGGTCAGCTCATTGTGAAGACTTATACCCAACATGAACTGACAGCTCACGACCGCGAAGATAAGATAAGAACCAATTCAAGACTGAGGGTGCGAATTTTAAGTGGGAAAATACCGAAAGGAGGATGTCGTGATCAACTGTGTTAAAAGCGTTCGAAAGGTCAATGAGCACCAAAACTGATACTGTTTTATGGTCCATTCCAAACCTTATATCATTAGTGATTTTGATAAGGGCAGTTGTGGTACTATGTCCAGACCGAAACCTAGACTGGAAAACACTTAGTGGGTTATTATAATATATGAAAGTAGAAATTTGCTTATAAACACAGGATTCTAAAACTTTAGAGAGGAAACGTAGAATTGAAATCGAGTGAAAGCAATTAAGTAGAGTGGGATTGGGAACTTTGGGAAGTGGCCTAACAAACGCTTTTTTTTTTCATTGCAATGGGAGTCAAGAGAATAATTGATAATTTGAGTGACTGCAGGGAGCAAGTAATCTACTATGCTGGTTATCATAAAGTTTATTTCATCACAACCCACAGCCTTGGATTTATAAGCTAAAATAGTTTTCTTACCGTCATCTTCACTAACCGGAGAGAAATGAAAATCTGAAATGTGTGGAAGCCATATTTTGTGATCGGGTAGTAGGATCTAACTTGCAGATGGTAATTAAATGTTTATTGATATTTTCAGGAGTTACAGAAGGACCACAATCTACGGTGGGAGATTTCCCGATACCAAACGAGTTAAGAAATATCCACACATTAGTTGGTGAAGTTTTACTTACATTATTAGGCATATATCGGCGTTTAGCTGCTCGTACCATCTGATTACAACTGTTTCTAACCACCTTAAAAGCTGCCCAGTTTTCTTCAGTACGATGGACCTTAAATCGAGCTAAGGATCGATTTCGCCGTGCCATAGCTTTACATACATCATCATACATCCATGGGAAAGTGAAACCATTGTTCATAAGTACTCGTACGTTCTGTAAGAAGGAAAGAGACGAGTGATAAAATTGAGTATTTTATCACTCGTCTCTTTCCTTGTCAATGTGTCAATGTTTTTTCGAGTAAGAGGTCATAGCGTCTAGTTTGTTTGCGTTCGATTTTATATTTTATGGATTTGTTTTTAATCCTTTTTTTTTTCAGAAAATAACAATATTGCACGTTGATATGGTGTCTTGTTGTGTAAATAATTGTAACGTAACAGGAAGATGGATATCGTAGTCTTCTTCCTCCTAGTCTTATTCCCAAATAACTTGGGGTTGGCTTCTTATCCAACCAAATTTTACATAAATATCAGTTTTTACACAGAGCGACTAGCACCTGAGCTCTACAATTCAAAGGGATAAACTGATGGATTAGTTGTCAGAATATTTGAAGGCACTGACATCCTTTAACGATTGTCAAAGGTCTTCTTGACAACCGGGACCGACTT
>DWHK01000529.1:0-13625 GCA_018247855.1 Graphium androcles | reverse complement strand
GCTCTAGGCTTGTGTTACAAGGGCGTTTTACAAACATAAATTACACAAACACACATCCGAAACAACTATTTGTAGGTCATACAAATATTTGCCCTGGGTGGGAATCGAACCCACAACCTGTGACGCCGTAGCTAACGTAGCCACTGCGCCATCCGGTCATATCTATTGATCGTTGCCGTTATTAATAAAAATACATGTTTGTTTTTTCTGTACTTGGTGTCAAAATATCGTCCGGTGGACGGCTTGCAATATGTATAAATATGTTTTTTATGAAACATTTATTTTTACGAAATTTTAAAGTCACATTTATATATAAATTTTCGTAGCTTTAGCTTAAGCAAATTAAAATATAACAAACTTCTAAGTGTCATGAAGCGTTTTGAGGCAATTTTTTTTACAACCAAAACTCTGACGCGTAACTTCTTTGTGGAACTAAACGGGCACTGAAGCGAACCTCCAAATGTTGGTTCCGTTTTAATCCATACATTCGCGAAAAATAATTCATTTTTCATAGTTTCAAACAACGCGTTAGTTCTGAGTGACGCAGAGCGGGCTTTTTGCTGTTCCAACGAACAAAAGCTGAAAGCCCGGCGGTTTCCGGCTAGTTTGGTGCGGAAAAAAGTCGACGGTTTCGTTTTTTCTGGCAATTTCTGCATTAAAATTTTCGTGACGGCCAAACCGATTGGCGAACCACACTTTGGAAACTATATCGATTGGAGCGGAAAGTTGGCGCGGGGAGTCGAGAGATTAAAAATAGTGCGGTCGACTGCAATACATAAATTGACTGAATACATAAAGGACTTTTGACACCGCATCGGATAAGACCGGAGATGGGAGGGGAAGCTGGGGTGCTTATCGTGTTATAATCGGCTTTCCAAGCGTAGACGGGGGAAGAAGTATACTGACAGTCGACAGTAACATTCAATTCCTTGACAGCCCCAAATTAGGCACACGATAGACGAAACTATATCTATTAAAATAATTAAACATTTTTCACTAGCGGTTTTCCGCCGTTTTTGGTGCTTTAAAAATAAGGTCTATACAAAATAGTGTAAAAAGTAGATTATGTTGTTTCTGAACTTAACTTATGCATCGAAATTTGGAACATTAAAATTGACAAACTTCACTTTTTGTAACAATAAATGAAAATAATATAATTATAATTAAATAGGAATATAAAACTAAAAATGACGTATACTATTTAAAAATAATAATAATGAAAAAATGTATGAAAATACACGAACAAGGGTGCACCTTGAAGGACAATGGAGGACAAATATTGTCGAAAACAGAATGAGTGACGGGTCTTTTGTCATGCGAAATTTACGGACAGTCTTAGGGGAGCTATTATTAATAATTTAAGGAGTCTTACTGAAGTTATGACCGTCACGTTTTTAATAATGTCTAGTCTCATTGCACGATACAAAATGTACATGTGTACTACAGTGACATACTTTTCAATTTAAACAGAATGTTTTGTATGTACGCAAAAAGATTTCAAATTATTCATTCAAGGAATATATTGTTATGTAAATTCCTACAGTAGGATTGACGTTTTTAATATCCGATCTTTTTTCATGTTACTACTGATATTTAAATTCACATCCTGGTATGAAGACGAAATAGAAACATAACGCTAGTAGAATTTAAAATAATATTCCCTTCAATGTGTACCGGCACGTATATAAGTAGTTTACGTACGTTTAACGGTTATGTTTGAGTTACATTGTTCTTTTATAAACTAGACTATAGTTATTTATTGGCAAGGGAAGTTGGATACAATACAAGTTAATGAAGACGGATCGAAGAAATATCCCAACAAGGCATCCTTTCACGCACAAATTACCACAGTCTATCGCGGCAATAGGCGGCATACAACGATATCGGCTGGATTATTTGCAAATTGATTTAATCTGTGTCATGTTAGCCGAACACGGGTATGCTTTTAACTCACTAAATGTTGTAGCTCTTTTAACCTTGTTTACGGATCGCGATCTGCGAAATTAAATAATCACGCGTCGCAGGGAGATTGATACTTGCGTATTCATAGGAACTGTCAATCGTGACTGACTGCGACGGATTCTAATAAAATTCCAAGGTTTACTAAAAAATAATGCAATGGTTTAATAGCTGTGATATTAGACTTGTGAGACGTACATCTCAATCCAAGGTCCTGAATTCGAGCCCCACGGGGGTATTAAAGTGAATTCTATACGTGCAAAAAATTAAACAGATATTTCTGTACGAGTTGTAACACCAGTTATGACCACGTAAAATATTTTATTCATGTCTTTGTAAGAATGCAGCTGAGAAGGTTCAAAACTATATTTTATTATTATACAACAACACAATTACTATAACGATTTTTATCAAATTCTGTACAATAGATTTTGAAAAGTTCTTAAACAAATTCACACACAAAAATTAAATAGAATGTTTAAATGAAAAGTACAGTTCAATAACACTCAACAACTCAACTGTTCTATATCCCCAAAGATTTAAGAAAAACTTCTGTGAAAGTCTGCACATATTATTTCTTTATACTGTTTTGTTGTATACCTACATATACATAATATTTCAGGGAGAAGTGCCACTAAACATTTAATCTTAACGATGCAGATTCTGTGTATTACAAACAAGCTTAAACAATAGTATCATATTCATTTAAATTAATCACTCACACCTTACAAAACCTATGTAGCCTAAAAATGTATATCATATACTACATTAATCAAGACGTTACCGCTACATATCTTACTAGACTTTGCGTAAAACGTCAAAAAATATTATTAATGTTACTGCTGTCATTTAAAAAAAGAACTAAACTGCACCGAGTACACACAATAGAAGGGTGCGCCGTGAGTAATTCGTTAACAAACGGTGATCACTTACACAGTAGTTTGTGCGCTCCTTTGAATACCGTTGATTGGAACCGTTGTGCGCGGCTGTGTTGCCAGCCGTCTTCGTTTTGCCAATTTTCGGGCGAATCGAGAGGTTAATCGATCAGCTTGAACTACGAACCTCCAATCTTGTGTAATCCTAGCAATTGAATTATTAGACATTTGAATTAGTTGACTTGTTCTATTGAGCTACAATCGGAGTTATTTATATAGACAAAATTTGACAGCAAACAGAATTTTCTGATTTAAAGCGACAAACATTGCCAATGCAACACTCGTAACATCCGAGCAGTTGCTTGTGCGTCAATGAACTAAAAGAGAAAACGTGATTGGTGGAGAAGTGGTGCGAACATATATGGAAATAGAAATGGAAATCGTTTGTTTGTTAATGCGTCATGCATGGTGATCTTATAGGTTTTCGTATATGAGTAGTCTAGGTTTGCTTGCCTACTTTTTTACACCAATTTAAAAAGCAATCTCTCACTAAAAGTAATTTAAAATAATAAAACATTTTGTTTTTCGTATTTTTACGGAACTTTTAATAATCCTTCAATTAAACCGGCCCCTAGATAAAGTCATATTCAGGATTTGTATGGGATAGAGTCTAGATGGAGTTGGCTAACAACAAAAAGTTTTTTATACATAATTCTTATTTTTTTAAGTAAACACATACTGCTTACCCAATAATCCTAAAACGTTTATGATATAAAGTTAATCATGGACGGAGAATACGCGAGAAGCCAACAAAGACAACAACCGACCGACAAACATTCCGAACATAACTAATATACTTGGATTTTTTTAAATGGGCTCATTAAAAAGCGGGTGTTTGGTAATCCAATTTATTTTCTGGCAACCCCATTAGAGAGCCCACATGCGGTTGCGCCGCAGTATGCGGGCACTCGCGTTTTCACGCTCCAGCAGGGCCCGGTTGAACCTGTCGCAACACCACTCGACTGAATAAACACGGCCGCGAAGTAACGCGTCGCACTGAAATGTCCTTTGGTTACGAATGCGTGGAAAAAACGTTCATTTGCGCGTGTAGTTTTGTCTGTTCGGATTCTGCACGGATAATGATACGAAGGAGCATAAAAAATAATCTATGTCTCGATCTCCAATAAACCAAACGGTTATGATTTGTGTAGTCATATATGGGTTTGTAACCAACATGCGATTTTGATGGTGTTGACATCAATCTATTCGTTATTATAATATGGGGCATACCATATCACCGCTCCTTACTATTATGGGATAGATTCTTATTTATTTATATATTTATTCATAAATTTACCAACAATTGTAACATTGCTTCAGAACATAAAGGTACAATGACATGTAATAATCCCTAATGCACAATCTATTATAGGGAAACATCACATTAGAATCCGGAGGTCGTGTGGTCGAAATCTAAACGGAGACAATGTCTTCGCGTTGTTGTCACCGAATAGGTTGAGGGCAATACGTGATAATTATTTGATTGCCTGAAAATTAACAAAAAATAACCCCACGCGTCATCATGCTAAAAATAGGTCCTGCGGCTGAAAAACATGCTCATGTTATGTTTTACATCAGTCACCATCAGATGAACCACTAACAATCTTTTGCTTTTCTCTCCAATAATAAAAAATGCTTCTGCCGTGTTCCTATACCGATGATGACACGATGGTTAAACGCGAAAAAGCGAAGACAAAAACAGCCAATTTCAAAATTTTAAATAAACGTACGGAATTTCGACGGACATACATATGACCGCCTTATTTTTTAAGTCGTTTTAGATATAAATGAATATTGCCTATTCTCGGACGAAACTTGAATATTAATGGTAGTGTATTTGACGAATTTTTTTTACAAGCATTATCTTTATTATGTTTTTTATAGGTATAAATTGATATTGGCCTTGAGTGGTATGACAACAGAAATACCGACAAATGTTTACAATCAAGTGTTTCCGCCCTCGATGTTTAGACCATATATTCTTACAAGAGATACTTAGTCGAACGTTTATTGTTATGTTAAAGAATATTTTGATGATTTATATGTGTGGAAATAATACTGTTGATTTATGAATTTATGTAGCCTTAGACGATTTACGACAATAATATTCATCACTAAGTAATATCATTTCACACATACGTAATTCTTATCTATTCACCGAAAACAATTTCAATACATTATTTTTACCTAACTAAGCTCAAAAGGAGACAGCTTCATGTTCGTCAGTGAGAAATTTTATATATTTATACTAAAGTTATTTTTTATAAACAGATTTGAGTGTGCGATTCCTGTTTTGTAGAAAGCATATACTTTGGGAGTGGTCTCATGTAAAATGGTGTGTTAAATTTGGTTGGATTAGAAGCCGACCCCAAGTAATTTGGGATTAAGGTAAGGAGGAAGAGAAATATATTTTTAAACATCATCTAATTTATTTATTAAAAATCATGTCTAAGCTGAATAAAATCGGTTTACAATTACAATATTCTACTAATCACTATAAGAATTTTGAGATAAGCACACTAAAGACAGAGAAATACATAAAAAAAATAGCAATTCAAAAACAAAATAACTTTGATGGCATCAGTGTAGTGAACAGAGAACAATATGAAGTTGCCGCCATTACAGACACAGAGAAGTGTGAAGTTAGCGCTTGTTTAAAAACTCATACATGTATTGTACAGTGGCGCCCTCATTATTTGTAGTTTATTAACTGACACTAGATACATAAAATCAGTACTCCTTATTTTTGAATACCGTAATTCTATTATATCGATATATTTTTATGCTCTACTATATAACTTAGTTTAAAACATTATTATGGCCGGCCATTTTAGTGTAATGATGACTAATTTTCGTTTCCATTACTGAAATTGTTTTCCGTGTAGTGTTCACCCATACCTAAGCTCTATACGATGATAGATTAACCGTTTAGTTTGTAATAATTAATTGTAATATCACAACACGCGAAAACGCGGCGTGGGTTATGATTACACAAGTATAGAAGCTATATCGGCGATTCAATTAGAAAATGCATCAAAATAAACCGCCTACTTCGCTTTCCGTAGCGACTCGGTTCGATGGGGTCCCACCCTATGGAAGGGGTCGTTGACCCCTCGTCCGACTCTCATGTTACGTTCATTAGAAATTCCTCTATCTCTTTTATTCGGGTTTTTGCGTCTCGCTTCGTTAAAAAGTTACCAGAATATTCGACAAAAAACACGTGATTTAATCACAAAAGGATTATTACTAAAAGCAAATTTAACAACTTATATGAGAAATTTTTAGTCGATATAATAAATTCGGCAGTACAACGAAGTCGTACAAAGGCGCTTTCTACATTTTAATTTGTATTTTCGGCTTTGATGCGGCATCGAATTGGATTTCAGATTATTTTACAATGAAATTACTTTTTTAAAGCTACATACAGTTATATAGGGTATTTGCTGTTATCTAGCGTAATATATACAAAAAAATCATATTGATTATTGCGTAAAACTCAAGTAAATATGGAGACTGTGGTAAATAAAGTTTTTTCAAAATGAATTGTAACATGTCAACCCCTCTGTTTGCATTAAGCGATTTTCAAAAAGAAATATTTTCAAAATAAGTTATACTATGTATTATACTCATAACTATTCCAGATCTTCATCATATATATAGTCCTTTTACCACTTATTGCTCACGACTTCACACACAACCAGCGGGAAAACCCATGGCATGCGAAGTCTTCATATCCCTAACCTCTCCTTTTCCTTCTCAATTCCCTATTTTACTCTACTTCTTATCTAAGTCTAGCAACCTTATAGTATACATATAACATAGAGTGCTGATATCGTGATTGTGGTATGTTGTATCGAGTATAGGCAGTGGGGCGTAGTCTTAGAGTCAGCATTTCTAACCATTTATTTATTTATTTATTACGTGTAGAGTAAACATAATAAAGAAGTGTTGATTTATTATATCGTTGCGTTTTGTTTTTTATTTTGTTACTGTTGTGATCAATGAAACTGTTTGAAACTAATTAAAAGTGAATTTGAACTACATAATTGTTCATACCCGTGCTTACAGTTCATACCCGGTCACCCACCCTCTATAGTTTCTTATATATATTCTAAGCTAGCAATACCACATACAGTAACTTGATACCAAGTGAACCGTCTTCTCACTTTATAACTCATATATATAGTAAAATATACAGTACATTATTTCATAAAATCCCTTGCGTAGTTCTTCTATAACTTGACACTTTGACATTTTTAATAATATTCATAGAAAGTATAATAGAATACTACGCATATTTAAATAAATATAGGCGTAAAAGTTACATGCTAATTAGTGCTAAGAAACTTTTGACTTTAACAAAACTTGGAGGATATCGAATCGCAATCATTTTTGAAGTGTTATCGAAATAATTGGAGCACGTTCGAAAAGTTGAATTTCCAAATACCTACAGTATGTTCAGTGGAGCAGAATTAACCATTTATACAAGCACAATAATTTATTTTAACTCTAAAGTGTTTATTCTAATTAAGTTAAGTGCCGCTCGATGTTAATGCAATTAGATTTTATTGTTATTTGTGCAAATTATTAGAGGCAATCTTTTCTCGCCGGACTTTATTAACTAACGAATAGGTAAAAAATAGGTACCTAAAATAATTTTTATGGAGGTTAGAAGAAGCTTTTGTCTATAAATAGATCTGTCCCCAACATTATCCTCCTCTTATTCTAGATTTTGAACAAAATACGCAAAGTCGTTTCCAGGACTGTATTTCGCATATTCATGATCGTGTAATTATTATTATGGTTGTCATCGCGATTGTACTAGTATAAGATAATAAATGACTTTCCTTTATAATTATTTCCGGAGTAAGAAAAGCATCGCCAGCAATAAATTTATAAACAAACCATTAAAGTATATATACTATAAAATACCGCTCAATATAAATATTTAATTTATAAATATTAATAACAAGTATAATTTTCACAGAAAATTAAAAAAAAACTGACTTCAACCTCTTCATAAGTCGACTTTCGTAATATTTTTTCAACTTCAATTTCAACTATTTCATTAATAACCTAAAAACTACTTATTTAATCTAATTTAAATGGAACCACACGGGCTCCAGCTTTCAAATAAAAAAAGAATCATAAAAATCGGTTCACCCATTCGAAAGTTTCCGAAGTAACAAACATAAAAAAATACAGTTGAATTGAGAGCCTCCTCCTTTTTGAAGTCGGTAAAAATATAATATATGCGAATCGAAAAATATATACGTAGAAGAGAGAACGGTGCGCCTTAGTGCGGAGTGTCCATCAAATCATGACGCGGAAAATTAAAAAAGCATTTCTCTGGCCACAGAAGCGACGGCTAACATATTTCCACATTGTTACCGCATAACGAGTGCGGTCACAAAGTAATATTGCCCCTTTAAATTTGACATTTAAATGCGCTTTTGACGACGTGTCATAATAACTTGTTTACGCTGAATTTTTTTATTTTATATTAAAAACGTAGCCAGTGCCATTTACACTTTAATATTTTAACTTGCCCTTCTTTTCTCACTCCGAATCCTTAATATGTTCCTGACCCATTCTACCCAATTCTATTCACATTCCGAGGCTGGTAACGTACACGCGTTCGGATTTTGTGTGTGCCCAAGGAGATCACTTAACATCAGGTGAACCGCCAGCTCGCTTGCACAACCTTTCTCTATAAAGAAAGTTATTTTCTTGACCATGCATTAAAGTTGTGCGTCGTCGATGTAATTATAATTTTATTCCTACTTTCACAAACACCACTACTATCGTTATTAATGCTACTTAATCAAGTGAAAAACAAATGGTACAGCGGGATATGTAAAAAATAATATTTAAACCGGAAATCCATTATGTAAGTATTTGAATCCCTACCTCAACACCAGATTTTTTTAATGGGAAAAATCACCAGCAGACGGTTCACCTAATGATAATCGATCCGATAGCCCGTGGATTTTATTGGGTAGGATGGGTCGGGGACATATTAAGCATTTGGAGGGGAATGGATTGGGAAAAGAAGAGCGTAGGAATGACTATTCGGCAACCCAAAAAGTCATGCATTCATTGTATGCCAACTATGTGTAGGGCGGTGGTGTGGCCGTAGAAGTGCAGCATGAGCTGTATGAAAGGTGTTATGCTGTACCACCTCAAGAACATCACAACGCAACACACCAATTGGTAAGACCACTTAGATTACAAGCCATCCGTGCAGGAAAAAAGATCCGTTAATTGTTTGAGCTTAATCCACGTCGAACCTTGATTGAGTCAGTTGATTTAATATATTATTACTATAAGAATTTAATGCCAAAGTTACACTGGAACGATCATTAGATTGTTTACTTGTTTGGGGATTATCGCTTGCCGGCGACGCTATATGAACACGTATTCCATACCTGTAACAAATTATAGATTCATTATTAGCATCTTCATTACAATAAACAGCAGCCAGCTTATAGTTAAAAATTAGACGCATGTAATAACATAATTACGAGGATTCTTAAAAAAATCTTACTCGATTGTCAAACTTACTCGGATGTCATGCTACTTGCATTGTGTATTATTATAATAATACGAACTAAAAGCTAACGGCTTCTGAGCTAACGGAGCTATCGAGCTAACGGATTCTGAGTGATATTTAACAGACAGTTTTAACAAAATTTGTTAGTTAAATTTATTTCTTCACTTCGTCTAACCATACTTTAGCTTTAGTACCTCTGTAGTAAATATGTCAGTACAAATATCTTTAAAAACTTCAAACTTTTGCAAATATTCATCACGATGTTCATAAACAACCTATTGTGTTACATCGTAATGAAAAAAACTGATCGTAGCAATATCAACGTATTGATGAATATTTATAGACAATCTAAAATTGGCATTTCGAATGATATTAAAAATGCATCCAATTTTCTAGCAACCGATAATTCACAATCTAATTTGAAATAAAAATTATTCGTTTCTCTATAAACTAGCTTAAAGTGAACAAAAAAACTGTCTTGAAAAAGATGAGCTGATTAACATATGTCCATTAAACAAGCTTCTCAGATCTGCTCCAAAGTTCTAATGCGCATTTACTATTCAAGTAAAAAAAACTTATACATCAAAAGCGCAATGGACCCCTTATATATAATAACTTTACAAAATGCCGGGTGAAAGCCATCACACCGCTAAATACGTGAAACTCTGTTTATCTAGACTAAACGCGGATTGAGAACGTGAAAAACCCCAAAAAGGGAACGCCGCGCCGACTCCCGTATGATTCTCCGGAATGAATAAAAAATAGCATCCACAAAGGGTGTACGGGTCAAAAGCGGGATACCTTCGAGTGTAATAAAGTCTCTCTCCACCGACATCTCTGGAACGTTTCAAATTAAAAAGTAATGCGGTTTTCGTCAATTGCAAAAACCCATCGCCGTATTGTTGTTTCTGTGACGAAAATCCATTTTGAATTTTTACGATATTTAAAACAGAAGCTGCGATAATTTTACGCCTAAAAGATTTCAAACGTATAAGTAAACGGATTCATTTAATTTCTGCACTTTAAAAATATAAGAAAAATACTTGTTTGTAAGAAAAATAATTAAAAGATGATATTATTCGGTCCTCTGGGTATTGAATTTATTTGACATGTAAGTTGTTTAAACGTGAAGTAAATTCAATTGCTAATCGTATATATCCATAAACAAATCAAAACTTTGTAATCCATGTAGAGATCGTAGGGCACAAATGTAAATAACTTTTTAGGTAAACGCTAAATGAACCTTATGTTATGCTAACTATCTATATGCTACATTGACTACAGAAATAAGTTACGAGTGAACGCATTTCTGAGACAAATAAGTGCGAAGTTGTGAAGTAAGCAGGTTTCCGACAAGCGTCCCTTGAAAATACGATGCTTTCCGCGAAACTTACTCGAATATGTTTTCAATATTTATAAGTGCTACAAACTAGGTTTGTGTTCACCCTCAAACGGTTGACTTTGTGGTGACTCATACGTGTACATACGAAAATGAAATTTAAGGAGGGACTTAAATACTTTCTATATTACTGTAAAAGCCGTGGTAGCTCAGTGTCCCAGACACTCGTTTGCCTTTAATTCTGTATACTCGAGGCGAACCTGAGTTCAAACCCTGGTGACGGTACCAATGAAGTTGTCAATTTTTTAATTACAATTTTAAATACTGATTTAGCAAGTGCTCGACGGTGAAGGAAAATATTGTGAGGAAATCTGCATATCTAATATGTGAAGTTTGTCAATCCGCACTGGCGTCGAGTAATGTGCTATACCATATCTAGAGGCGGCCTTTGCCCAGCAGTGGGACAATTTGAAAATAGGCTACTACTTTTACTACTGTAAAAATGTGAAAGTATATTTCTGTATGTTCATTTTGTGTTTCATAACTCAATATAACAAAATAGCTTGACGGACCTTGTCGAAATATGAATATAATAAAAAAATATGAATGCGAAAATGATAGGCTCCTGAATGAATTTTGATGCAATCTTCTGGGTCGCGGAATAAACGTGTTATTTAATGTATTAAAAAGACATCGGCAAAGTGTGATTTAAAGACTGAACCAAAGTCCTCGCTGACGAGGTCGCAGTTTACAACTAGGCTACTCTATATACAACGTACATATATATAGTCAGTATGTTTATTTGTTAATGGTGATGTGATTTTTTTAACAAAATTTGCCAGTCTAGATTATTTAAAAATATCTGACGTATAAGTGGTACCAAAAAATACGGGTCCAACTTAAAATATACTCGGCACAACAAAAAAAGTCCAGTGGGTGTTACTTAAAAAAAAATATTTTAGTGGAGTAAAAATTAAAAAGAGCACTTCAGAGTTTATCTGTTAAAAATTGGGTCAAAGCAAAGCGTTGACATTTGCCGGATGAAAAAAAAATTGTTTGCCAAAGTATCATGGCGTAGTCCGTTTGACAGCTCCCTTTCATCTACAAGATGTAATCCGACATTATCTGTAGCTCTGAACGGTAAAACAAGACGAGACACGGTTAGTAACCGTGTAACTAAAGCTTGTGTAATACGAACACGATTTTTTTTTTAATTTTATGTCGATACAAATTATAATAAATTGACTTGACCTTTATTAATCTTAAAAATTCAAAGAGGGCAATTAATTTTTTAGGCGGTAAGGCATAACATTCTTTCACAGCTCCTGCTGCGCTTCTAAAGCCGATAAAGTACCACTGCCCTACACAAAGTCGGCATAAAATGAAGTATGAATGACTTTTGAGTTGCCGGATGGCCATTACAACCCTCTTTATTTTCGACTTCTTTTCCCTCCAAGTCTTTAACATATTCCCGACAGGGTGGGTCGGGAATATGTTAAAGCCAAAAAAAAATTGTATCCACTTTCCCAGGCTGACAACGCACACGCAACTCTCCGAATGTTGTGTGTGTCTATGGGGACAGGAATCACTTTACATCAGGTAAACCGTCGTCCTTTTCATAGAAAAAAGAAAACCTCCCTTTTCCCGACTATATACAGAAAGGTTTCCTAAAGTATTCAAAGTAAATTGAATTATAAAACTCCAATGCCTTAGCCACGACTATTTGTTCCTGAAATATTGTGTAAAATTTGTTTATTAATAAACCGAATACCAACCTAAAACCTAAACTAAAATCGGGCGCGTGCACTCGAAACTAAAATTACTCGCAAACAATTTATTTCTATCAAAAATACCGCATCGAAGTTATAAAAGTTCGAATGAATGAATCCAATATTTATTGCGTACACAATCAAAGGGAATAGACACTCGGTATACGGAATAAATGCAATTAAACGTGCAGAGTTTTTTTGCTGCGAGGTTTTTTAATGTAAACACAGTGACGCTTACACGCTCGCATGGGAGGTAAACTCATTGTGTCACCGCGAAAGCAATTACCTCGACATGATAAACCCATTGCAGCTTCTACTAAAGCCGTACTGCATGATTAAGCCATGTTAATGTGTCTGCTGTATGAAGGATCTATTGGATTTCCCTTCAGCTTTGTTTCCGAGCTAGTTTACCTAAACAAAAGAGACAAACGATTGTAGATTGCTAACCATGAGGGTAAGGTCCACAAAAATTTGCAAACCAAATGCATTAGACAAACCTTTAGCTCTTTAGCCTCTCATAAACCATTGCAAGCGACGCTATCAAGTACACGTGTACTTAACAAAATGCTTTTGAAAATTATACGCCCAACCCGAGTGGAACACGCCGTTTCAAACAGAAATAATGGGGGAGATAACGACGCTGCCCATTACCCAATCAAGGGTGAGTCTTCCTTTCTTTTGTTCGGGATTATCTCTAACTGAAATATGATTCGTGGATCGGTCTGATTGTCGCGAGGCCATTCAATAAGCAGCGAAATTCAGAGCTTTCGTTAAATGAAAGACACTAATACTATTTGCACACAAGTTCATTGTCATCGTACCCGTTCGTGGTAATAAACTACACGCCTTGAGATCTTTCTTTTCGAACTACTATTCTGAGAAAATAGGCAATGGCTGGAGTGATGATGCTGGCCATAGGTGTAAGGTGTGGTTTGTGTATTACTAGAACACTTAAAATCAAATTATACCGAGTATTCTTTGTGTTAAATTATTACAATCGCATTTACAATTACAGTTATTAAACGCATTTTATGCATGTATGTATGTATGTATGTATATATGTATATATG